>VCCN01004112.1:5513660-5527289 GCA_006491835.1 Architeuthis dux | reverse complement strand
GTGTGTGTGTGTGTGTATACACACAGACTTACATTAATCTATTACTCTTTTTAACATTAAAGAGAGACAAACATTTATTATCTAATGCTCCTCCTACTTGTAACCAAACTGATTTTGTAGAATGAGAACTCTCAAAGAAACTATGTTATTTTAAGAAAAGTAGAAAAGATGTAGAGACATTTAGAATAATCTAATTACAAAAATGTAACTGATGAAGTAGAAAAAGGATGATCAATACAATTTCTACACCTTTTGTTAAACAAAGAATAAAAGTCAAGTAGAATTTACAAGAATAACACTTTTAAATATAAGAGATAAATATAAAAAATAATCAGTATTCTGTATTAACTGTAAAGTTTGTTTTTTTAAGAGGTAAGGAAGTAATGATAATACAAAGAGAAGAACATTGACCAAAATCTGTGCAGAGAGTCAAAAATCTGACAAACAGGGAGATGGGAGAGAATCAGGTAGGAGGATTATTAGAGTAAGGGTGATCATGTAGCAAAGTTGTTCGTCTGGCCAAAAGCAATGGAAGGTTTTGGCTAGTTGCCGGTTTGCTACCTGTGCTGATATCCAAACTGGCAGGCCCCGGCTGTACTCACTGCATGGGATGTACGCCCAGCGGAAAACACTGTCATAAAGTATCAATATCTAGCTCACCAATTCACAGGCGGCGGATGGACGAACAGCTTTGTAGCTTTTAATCTACATTAAGTAGCATGCACATGAAGATAAAGAGAAGGAAAAGCAAGGTGCTTGGCAGATGGTGATAGGTACATATATTAGACAGGTGTAGTATGCAGTCAAAGATAGAGGAATTTCAAAAAAGAGGGGAAGAGCAAGAGAAAGAGAGAGAAAAAAAGATTCTGTCAATCTGAAAGATAAAACTGATTTCATGGGACATGAATCCAAAGTAGCATGCCTCCTGCGGACAGACTAGATGTAAAACACTGCGTATTTGAGCATGTAAGACTATTCATATGTATTTCAAAATGGGTGTGCATTTCTCCCTCTGCATGATTGTCTATTCAAGTGTTGATCCTTACAGATACACACATGGAAATTACGTGTGCATATGCCTATCTGTTTGGCTATGTCTGAGTTTGGCCAGAGTAGCACATTGCAAATGTCTTTATGTTGATCTTTTCATGTGTATTGATCTGAGTAAAGATTGGGGAGGGGAATAAAAAAAACTAACAACCATAAAACATACCTTGAAATGTAAGGGAGAGAGACGAGGATGGGAGAAGGGCTAGAGAGACATATTATGTGCATGTGTGCACAACAGACAGGCTGATATCGAAAGGAAGTTGCGTTATACAGGAAATGATTTTTGTACATGCTTAACAGTTTTTGTATTTTGTATTCTTGGCAGATATGAAGCAAACATCAATTATTTGCTTAGTTGATTTAGAATCCAGAAAATGCACTTATTTAGTAGGACACAATTGACACTAATAACTTGCCTCACTCTATTATATGACATATGATAGCGTTTCGATTTATCTCTTTTGTAAAATAAAAAGTAGAACAACAGCACTTTAAGTGGACATATCTCCAGGGATTACCATTTGCCTCAGATTGAAATGAACATCAGAAAAGAAGAAAAAAATGAAGAAAAAAAGTTTACAAATTCTTTTATTAAAACTATGGCTCATTAGATAAAGATGTTTGTCCTTTAATTATCAGGATCACTTTCAAGCATCAACACCTCGTATTCTATAGTCATCAGTATTTAGTCTCACTCTAGTAATTTGTTGATGTCCAAACAGTAAGAACATTATTGAGGAAAAACAAAAACATGTATTAGTGAGATTTATGTTTTGAAAGCTGCACATTAATCTGTACTCAGAGGAAGGATATATTTGAACATAATCCACTAAAATATTTATGTACGATTAGGTCTACAAGACAAATTATAAAATAGAAAAAAGTACCGAAAAATGATTCGTACTTCTGCTAACAAAGAAGTATGACCCACCACCAAAAAACAAACAACATTTTTTTGAACTGTAGTTAAGACATTTTTAAAACTCCAATTCTGGATTTGAATTTGAATACCCTAACTGAAAGCAACAGAACTTATGATGACACAAAGATAAACTGAAAGGAAAGAATCTAATGTTCTAGAAGCTCAACTAAAAAGTTAATCAGATAACTATTTGGTTTAACTTGCTACCAAAGTGTAACGTCAATCGTACAATTTGCTATTCACTAGTGAACTGTTACAAGAGCACTACAATGAGGTTGATGGTGATAAGACATTAGAACTTATCTGGTATCAGACTTAATGATAAACCATCTACAGATAAAAGAACCAGAAGAAGAGATAGCTACCGATTGCTAATGAACGAAAAAAATTTTTTCATTAATTTTCACACATTGGCTAACAAAAATAGCAACAAAGCTTCAAGTTGCAAAAAGATATTTTCAGTAAAAAGTCGTTCTCAAAGATATAATTTCTGCATTGAATGACCAAAATGACAGCCAAATAGAAAAGATGAAACCAATCAAAAATCAAAAATCAAATGGGAAAGGCGGTTGGGTGAGGGAAGCTGCAGTTTAATAGGAGAGGAAGAGGCCCAGTTAGGAATTTTTTTTTAAAGAAAGAGGATTTCATAAATAAATTTGGGTCAACAAGTAAGTTGCACTGATAAAGATAATTAGCCATTGAAAAGATTTAGGTGAATGTACGGAGTGGTGATGTGAGAGTTGGGATGGATTGAACTAAAAACTGATCAAGTGGAATTATTGTGACTTCATGCCGATTAACATTTGAATTGGATATATTTGGCATTTGACTTTTATTGAAGTGTTCCTCTTGTAAATGGCCAAGCCACAATTACCTTGCAGTTAATCATGATTGAGAGAAATCCACAGAAATGCAGGTATTACGGTCAGCAAAGACATTTTTACCTATTTTTGTTTATAACTTGAATCTAAAGTAAGAAATAACTTTGGTCACGAAACACGAAAAGAAGGAAAAAGATTATTGTGAATGGGGGTGGGGGTGGGGTGTATAGTGGTTACAGCTGAAATCATATATGGCAAATAATAACTTCGGTTTTGAGATAAAGTAGTAGAAATAAAACATCACAAATCTTTGCATGTAAGCTAAAAAATGATCCTTAAATATGGATTTTGTACACTTATATATTTATGAAGGAAATCAAATGATGGACAATTTTATATCCGACAGAATATGATAATTATAAAGACATTTATTAGTTGAGAACCTATATTTGCCTGGCGCCAATGTGAGTGACTGCTAAACGAGCAGCCTAAATCGTAAATGTGAATAAAGAAACAGCACAGAGCTCTTTTCTTTATTCACATTTACGATTTAGGCAGTTTGTTTAGCAGTTGCTCACACCGGCACCAGGCAAATATAGGTTCTCAACTAATAAATGTCTTTATAATTATCATATTTATGTATGTGTATTTAGCAGGAGCTGATTCAAAGAAATTAATGGAGTCAATACAGTCATTATTGGTTCAGCATTAGACACAATCCTTTCTGAATCTGTTTTTTGTGATAATCTCACTAATAAGAATAATAAAAAACATCTATTTATTTATTTAAAAAGATTTTTAATTTATTTTTTTTACTTGTGTGGATTTTACAAGTATATCAAAGAACTAACAATTATAAGTTCATATCCAAGCCAATCATATAATAGATTACAGCTATTTTTAATTTTGGATAAAAAGTCAACAGCTAGTCATTTGTAAATTTCTGGTTTGAAAAAGAAAAGTGAGAATAGAAAAACCATTAGGTCACATAAGATTGTTTCTATTAACAGAAAAATAATTAAGATTTCAGTTTGTATTCTGAAGATTGATGGATGAATAGAACTTTTGATATGCATAAATATTTTTAGAACCGACTTTTACTTTACAATGGTAAAATGAACATTTCATATCTATAAATTAGAGCTCAAGCACACACACAATTCATTAATGTAATACAACTGTGTACTTTTATTGTGTACTCTTTATGACTGCTAAGAACAAATGCAGGAAAGGGTAAAGGTCATAATGACTAGGCATGAATCAACTGTCAACTGATAATGATAGTTATTGGCCTTTTTGAATGTAATTTTTGAGTCAATCGAATGGTCTATCACTTAGTAAATAAAGTAAATCTTTTCGTGGACTCATCCCAAACATTAAATACAATTACAATAAAAATGTAATGGTAGGGAGAAAAACTAATAGAAAAGATATTACAAGTGGGAAAAAATAAATGTTTTGCTTCAATGTTATGATAACAAATATTATACAATTTTGGAATTGAAGAATTGAAGAAAAGGAATAAGGGGATAATTGTTTTTCTTTTAAATAAGTAGTTTGTATCTAATTTATCTGAACTGTTTGTCTATCTAGATGTTAAAGATAAACAACATAACTTTCAAAAATTATCCATTTTCATCAAGGAATAGAATATGAATAAGATGAACATTCACAAGGAATACTGTTTGAGGAAATAACCTTGTAAAAAGAGCATTCCACAATAAGCACATCTTTATCAATAAAGAATTAATTTTATTATTATTATTATCAAACAGAGATCCAATTTTAATTTATTTCTTAGAATAAGTTATATTAGATGATTATAAAACAAAGACAGGATGTTGAAGAGAAGCATCAGTATGAGCTAGGTAATTTGACAAGCTTTAAAAGTGGAAAAGTAATGAAAGAACAGATGTACCACAATTGAAAATTGATCCCAAGAAAAATGACAAAGAGCAGTGAACCTGAATTGCCTAGAATTAAAAGATCAAGATTGTTCATCAGAACTTTTTAAATCAGGAATTTACTTCAAAGTGGCTTATTCATTTGCAAAATAGGTAATTGGAAATAGCAGTTTCTGCCTAAAAGAACAATGAAAAAAGCAAAAACAGCAAGCATTTCTTTGTTTAGTATGTGTGAAGCTAAAGGAGAAATATATATGTGCACACACACAAACCTCCGGAAAGAGATAGTCCATAAACTCATAGTAAGTAAAAATAAGGAAAAGTTTTTAAAACTTTGTACTATATAACCTGAAGACACATGGCTGTGTGCATATACAAACAGTTTTATTAGAATATATAGATGTAAAATGAGGATAAGAACAATTATAACTGATAATAGTAGTACGCAAACTCAAAAGCAGATTCTTTCAGGGTAATTCACAAATATAAGATTTTTTGTGAGTAATTCAGACACCAATTTAAATAAGCATCAGGAAAAAAGGATAATAGAAGTATTTAGATACAATGAAATTGAAGAAATCAGTTTTTGAATAAAGGATAAGTAAACAAAAATGTTAGATCATGAAACTGACTGGATGATTACAAGGAGCATCCAGATGAAATATCCCTATTATGAATGTTCTGTTACACTAAAACCCCTGTGTACATTAGAAGGGTTGTGTGTGTGTGAGGGCCTTAAGATCAAGAAAATAATTTAGATATTTCATTCACAGATAAGTAAATTTAACCCAAACCTAGGCTAAAAACAAGATAATCCAACTTGAAAGGATTAACTATTCAAAATTATTCATCATAGCTGTAAGAATAATAGATGAATTCTAATTCCTCTAAAATCTTTAGTAATCAAAACATATAAAATAGCTAAAAGTGTTAGTAATCAACCAAATCCTAGATTGAATTATTATATAATAAAGTCTTTTTTATGATACTAACTTTTTATAATTAAAAGCAAATATTTCATCTAATCAACTATTTTTGGTCCGATAAGTTGACTGGGATATATTTACCTAAAATGATTTTAACGGATTTTTGTCAGTTAAGTATATCAAGGAAAATATAGCTATCAATATTAAAGTTTAAAGAGCAATCTTTGAACAAAGATTTACGAATTTGAATATTACCTTTTAAAAACGCTTGAATAATTTGTAGCCCCTATCATAAATAGTAAATGAGTTAAAAAAAAAAAAAGACAAAACTTTAATATCCCTAGTATTGTGTTTAGTCTCAAGCATTTGATAAAAGGGTTGACGAAAAGATGGAAAAAGGAAAGAAAGCCCATCAAATCATTGAAGTATGAAGCCTAAATTTCCATTCTCTATCACCAATAATGTAGAGCTATTTTGAATAAGCATGCTTAAACAAAAAGGATTAGGGGTATAAGTCAATGAAGAATAAATTTTTAAAAAATGATCAAGATAGAGAAAGAGAGAGAGAAGAAAACAAGCTTGAGATTTTATTGGGTTGTATAAATCAATTTTTGCTAGAGAAACTAATTTAGGGATTTAGTTTATGCAAACTTAGGTGCTATAAATCTAGTTTAGATGAACTTACGTTTTCGCCTAGGGTACTCAGTTGATCCTGAAATAAAGAAATATTAAATATATCAAGGTGAAATGTCAACATCATTATGAAAAAATATGGGCAAGTTTATGGAAAAGATAGTTAACAGATATAAATCTAAAACTATTTTTGATCACCAAGGTCTAGTTTATATGAATAGTGCTATCATCAAGGAAAATTAAATGGGGACTTATTTTCTTAAAGATATATTTTGTATTGTATTGAAAAGTATATAGAAAAGGAGAGGTTACTAAGTGTATAAGTATGTGAAAGGAAAACCAGAAATGGAAAAGTAGAAGTGTATTTTCTAGATTCTGTGATAGAAAAATAAAGAGATAGAAATGTTATCTGTGCTAAATGATAGAGGACTAGAGAAAATATGAAAACATTGAGAATTAAAAGAAAAGAAAAAAAGTAATATTGTCCTTTTTGCATGTTGCAATATTATTTATTAGTTTCAGTATGTGAAGACTAAATAAAAATCCAGATTTTGTTTTGAAAGAACAGAATTAAAGATATTGAATCAAGTCCCAATGGACTGAACAGGCACAACCGGAAAGCATACTTTGAAATATCCGGTATGAATTCTTGACTAGTCCAGGATCGATATTTTATAGCTATTCATTGTCATGAATATAAATTTTATTCAAATTCTATATATTATACACGCAGAGCAATACAAAGCTACAGGCACTTCATTTTTCTAATTTATTATTTTTTTGTACTTGTTTTTCTTAATATAGGAACTCGTTTTCTTTCAACTTCATTACAATCCAATGGCAGGATTTTCTAGCCACAGCATTGTGTGGCCTAGAGATTGCATGCCTTTATTTAAGATTCAATTGGATTCTTCATTCCTAAAGAAAAATGATCTGATAAATTAATTTTCTCATTCAAATATTCCTTTTTAGTCATAGCTAATCATGTTGAAGTCCTAGAAACATGTGAGAATATGTCCTACAAGAGCTACATGAGAGCTGATCAATTAGAGAGAGAGAGAGAGAGAGAGAGAGAGAGAGAGAGAGAGAGAGAGAGAGAGAGAGAGCAGACATGAGAAAATTATTCATAAAAAAAGAAAGAAAATAACTTAATTCCTTAGTGAATATATTTTAGGCCTATCTAAATACATAGTATCTTTCTTTCTTCTTGAAATTTATTAAAAGCTTTAGCTTTGTGAGGCTTGTATTAATTAAAAAATATAACCTGACTATTTTTAATTTAAAACAATTGCTTTTTAATTGTAGGAAATACAGTTTTGACTTGTCTATAGCAAAAGAGGGGAAAATAAAAAAAGAACTTATAAATAGAAAAACATCAGGTCTTTACATTATCATGGCAAATCATAAGGTAAAGTAAGGCAGCAACAGTTATTTAAAACTACAATAAATCAATTCTACTTGCACTAAATTATGTATGAAGTACAAAATATTTTGTACTTTCATAACAGATATTTATTGCAGATAAGCTAATCTTTATGGTTAATCATTATAAAAACAAAAATTTTAATTTAAATTCTAAATATTAATTTAATCTTTATCAATATCATCATGTGATTATGATCAAATACTAACTCTCATTAAACCTAAGATATGAACCATCTTAACTTAACTTGATCAGTTGAAAGAGAATTGTTGGTTTACTGTCTCATGCAGTCTAAATCAGTTTTTCATAGATGATTATAACATTTAAGATATACTATTAAAATAATTAATCAAGTCGATATTTTAAAGGAAAATATTCAACTACACTCATAAATTATTAAGAACCTAATTTCTATCAAGAAAAAGAGTTTCTTCAAAGCTATAGCCTCTAAAGAAACAATTTTCATATAACAAGTGTAAACAGTAAATAAAAAACAAATTAACAAAATAAAATGCCCACCACACCAAAATAAAACAGAAGAAATTATTAAGCACAAAAGTTTTAAAAACTAAATGTTCTTACCAATATAAGTTATTCTGGTAGATATAAATACCATTTTTATGATGATAACACAACAATGGAATTTATCTACTTAGAGCATCAAACAAACTCTAATGCGCATTATCATAGCAAACAATGTTACTATTTGAGAAGGGGCAGCGCTCTCTAATTATATAATCAAATATATAACTGATGTCTCTATTCTACATGCAGTGCTCAGTATTAAAAAACACATCAAAATATTAAAAAAAACGGAATGCATTCCAAAATGAACCTATCCACCATTTGTAATTAGGCACATTCACACTTTAAAGGAATTAAATTGTTTATTTTAATAAAGCAATGACAAACAAGCATTTTTGTAAATGGTTGAAAATACTTTGCAAATTCTGCCAAAATAAATTCCTCTTTATTTTATCTTTGTGATTAATGTACATGAAAAAAGTCTCCAAGCATCACCAGAAATTAAAAACCTAGTTAAAAAATAATTATTGCCCTGAATTGAGGCAATATTTCTTTTCAATAATAGCTGTAAAATTTACTAAGATTTACTAAGACTCTTACATTCATCTACTGTTTTATTTTTATAATGCTTTGATATACAATGATTATTTTAAGATCATAGTGTCTAGAGCTGCATTACAAGGTTTTTAAGTTTTGAAAACAACAGCATTTTATCAGGTCTTAAAAAAATCAAAATATGAACTTAAAACAGCAATAGCATGAGTTTTAAAAAAAATTTAAGACTTATATTCACCTGCTACGTTTTAAGTTTACAGAATGTTAATTGGTATATTATTTGAGCTTTATATGGAGTAGATTTGAAACATAAACTTGTGAGTTGTGCAAATTCAACTACATTATATTAGTTAAAGATCTTGGGGAACAAACCAATTATGAACTCAAGATACAATGAATGAGTTGTCAAGAGTTTGTTTTTTTAATGTGTAGTGTAGAGAAATATATAAAAGGCTTGTAATAAAAGAATATCAGCTGAGTGAAAATTGTTAATCCCAATTCATCAATATTATTTTAGATACAAAGACAAGAAAAGATGCAAATTCATATGGAAATATAGTTGACAAATAAGTTGAAAAACAGATCAAGATTTAAGACTAGGACAGATTGATAACAAGTTCCTCTGGGATAAAGACTCAAGTCCCACTCCTACATCAAGGAAGAAGAAAATTCTCATAATTAAAAGCATGCTTTCAAAAATAATATTTAAAAAAATAAATAAATCTAGAATTCTTTCTGACAAATTTTTAATTGACAAAGACATTTATTTTGATTCCTATTTATTTTTCTCTTCTTTTGCAACAAAGAAATGAAATATTTGTATGTTCATAAGTAAAAGTAAAATTTTAAAAATCCATCTTTCCGTAATGAATTGAAAGTTGTCAAATGATTCTAATGGTTAATGAATGGAAGAAAAGAAATTCCAGATGAACAGGATGTTGTTTTACCCAAAGGAAATAAGTCAACCTCTCTCTGAGCAATAAAATGCTATCTGCACTAAAAAGTTGCATCACAAACAAGATATTAGCAGGTTTTTAATTAACATCATTCCTAGTTCGGAAATAACTTCTTGTTTTTAGTGTAATGACAAACCCCCAAGCAAGAGTTTCCATTCACACATATCTAATATAAAATCAACTCACATATGCATGCACACAAAATCATGTGCAAGTGGAGGTTCACAAAAGAAGCAGAAGAAAAAAAACAAGTTACAGAAAGACAGACAATTCAAGAGACACCCTGCAGTGGCCACTAAAGCTATTTACAAGTTTTTCTTTCACCAAGTTGATACTAACAAATAAAAGAGAAACTAGAAAATGTATAGAGAGTGACAATGCTGACCTGAGAGATATTATTATAAGCAGTAGGATTTTTCTTTGTAGTTTAAAAGCTTCGGTTAAAAAAAAAAAAAAAAGAGATCTAAAACACTTGCAGGGTTATTTGCTGTTTTCCAAAGAAAAGAAGATGGCAAACAGGTTCGTAAAGACGAGAAAAGGTTTTTGATCATGAATAAATCAAATAATGTTTGAGGTAATCAATTAACAAATCAGAGGTCAGCTTTTACAGACCATGTCAAAAGAATTTGACCCATGGCATCTTTGAAAAGCATGAATGGCATCTTAAACAGAGTTTAAGAAAGTCTTGTTCATGTTTAAAGCTGACCTGTACTGAATATATTGACAATAGCTGTTCAAGTGTTGAGTTGGTGGGTGATGGTGGATGGGTGTTATTACTACAGCAAACATCTCCGATCCTTATGGCTCTATTGCTATTCAACAGAATTCTTAGTTTTCTACTGGCCAGTGATTTGTCAGGGGTTTTATGCCATAATTATCTGTTTGGACTTTTGATTCTTTCTCTTTCTGCAACCCCACCACTGACCATTTCCTAAAGTCAGGAAGACATCACACCTATTTCTTCAATAGAAAGAGAGAGAGATTTACTATGCATAATTTACTTGTATTTCAGGATGACTGGGCTTTGCTGTGACCCTGTAAGGACCTCAGCCAGCTGCAATGATGACCTGAAGGGGTAAACACTCTCTAGTAGGCCCAGCAATTCTGGTCGAACCTGACCAATGTGCATGTGAAGCACAAAATCAAACTTGTCAATAGCTCTTGTTGGAAAAGTGTGAGTGGTTAACATGTTTGGGAAGGCTGGGGTGAATGAGGAGAGCATCGTGGTCCTTATGTACGTGCAGGCCATGTGTGCAGTGTTGGCCACTTCCTCCTCCTGCTGCTGCTGATGCTTCTTGTTGGCAGCTCACTTAAGAGCTGCTCAGGTTGGTTGTCTGCGGCTAGAGGACCTCAATGACCATGTGTTGGCCTCAAACTACAGAAACGGATCTGAAGGAATGAGGATGCTGGTGTAAGAACTGTGAGCCTGCCGCCATTCAATATGGCCAGGGATCAATAGGAACATCTCACAACAATTGTGGCCAGTGTTCACTGAGAGTGAGAATTCTGCTGTTCCCAATCTTAGACTAGAGATGAACAAAAGCGACAAGAAAAGAGCGACAAAGTTTCAAGTATAAAGAACTAAATAGTTTAGCAGAGCAGTCTGCATATTTTATACGGTACACAATGAGGATACGCATAGGTTTTAGAACAGAGGTTTTCAACCTTTCACCGCAAAGGAACTTATTTTATTTAAAATTAATTTTCCCTACCAGATGCTCAAGTAATATCACCGGTGTCATCTACAGCCAATGAATGGTTAACTAAGTAGGTACTTTTCTTTTTTAGCAAATCATCACCAATATAGAACACCTAAAACAAAGTGTCATTTTAGCAATTGAGGCTGGTCTTTTATAAGGCTGGTCTTTTTGGAACCTTTTAGAGATTTATCTTTATCTACATCTCTATAGGGTATATAAGTAAAAAGTGTAATGAACGTGTTAATAGTGAGTAAATAACATTACAGCAACTAATAAATAAAGAAATGTATACTGTACAAGAGAGATTGGAAATTTGAAATTCAGCTCAGACTCCCGATTTCCTCATGCTTGCCACTGATTTTGAAATGATTATATTAGAAATATTGTTCTGATACAACTAGCCACCTGATTATATTGTCCTCTGGCCACCAAAAGTTATCTATTAAAATTTTAAGCTATTTAAGCATCTCAGTGAACATAGACAAATCATGTAACTACATCATATACCATGCAGTAATGTGAGCAAATTTTCCTTTGATCAAACTCATGGCAAACAGCAGACTTTTTCTCATTTTTATACATGAATCCCAAACATTATAATCAATAATGCATCCAGTTCACAAGAGGAAACATCAAAACTCATAAAACAAGTTCTCAGTGAAGCATAGGTACCATTTCAAATACATGGAGTAACGGAGATCTGGTGCAAAAACACCTTATTGGTTCATTCAACCAAAGCAGGACAGAAAGGAAATAAAAGCTCTTTAAACATTTTCCTAAAAAAAGATTTTTTTCTTCTTTTCTCACTTTTAATAGACAATGGACATACAGAAAGCAATAAGTATTAAAATTCATTTAGTGTTGCTAGGAAAAGAGCAACCACACCTAAAAGACTTTTTAATTATTCAGAAAAAAGTCTTTAAATTTAGGAGACTTCAAAGTTAACTTTGCATAATATTTTTTTTTTTTTAATTCTGGAGTCAAGAAAAGTAAAAGCAAAAAGTTTGATACAAGAGAAAAATACACAAAACTAAGGAAAAAAAAAAAAAAAAAAAAAAAAAAAAAGATTAAATTGATTTTAACATAGTTCCTTTGATGGATACATGGAGATTTCTTTTTTTTAGAAAGAAAATATGCATATAAAGATGAATAATGTCTTTTTGCATGCTGATATCTAAATGGGTCACATAGCACCAAACATAATTTTTTGATCAAATTTCCATTTTAAATTGAAAAAAAAAAATTATAAAACAAATCAGAATTAGCATAATATGGGCTTATTGGATATAAAACTGCCTTTTTGTAATAATTTTTTTCCATTTTTGAGCTTACACTGTTTTAAATTGATTTGTTCATATTGAACATAAATACTATACTATTTGTGAAAAAAAAAGATGCTTAACTGCCAAGCATCTAATAATCACCTCTAGGCACTTACTTTGTGAACCTATCTGCTAAGTTTTGTCAAGATCAGACAAACTATGAGTTTGGTCGTTCATAATTAAGAAAATTTACCTTTGTGAATCTGCAGACTAGATAAGAGCATGTAATTTAACCATTAAGACATGAACTCAAACAGAATATATATATTTTAAATGAATCAATAGTTATCAGCATAAAAAAATAATTAAGTTTTGTGAAAGTAGTCCACTTTAATAGTCTCCTGTACAAAGCATGTAGTATTGTGAATAAGCAAATTTGAAAAAATTAAAAATTCCCCAGTCCTAAGAAATTGTTCAAATAACAATTTTTTTTAACACTGACAGACCTTAGAAATTGTAAGAAGCTCATAGCTAGGACTTGGTTAAGTGTACCAATGTAGCCCATGCTGTATTATCTTCACTATTATCCTTCACAGTTGGCAAAGCACAATCACAATTTAACGGTTCACCTGCATGTATGCATGCCTGGAGACATTCTGAGAAAGGGTGCTACTAAATTCTCAATAGTGGCTAACAACAATTGCCATACACCTAAGCCTGACCTAGAAAAGAATCAATTTCCCTATCTTCTCTCATCAAAAATCTCTGTGTCAAACTTTGAACACTGCTCAAACTCTATTTTGAACTATCAATCATCACATTGCTGGGCCCCACTAGAAATGTGAAGGTTGTACTTAACACATTTGATATGCGTGACTCTCCTTCTCTAACTCTTCATTTTCGTGCTGGAACCTGATATACTTCAGTTGAGTCAATGTAGTGGAGATTTTGC
>VCCN01004112.1:5482086-5511203 GCA_006491835.1 Architeuthis dux | reverse complement strand
GAAAAAGAGAGATAGATATGTACAGATGATATGAATAAGAAGCAGGGGAAATATTGTGATACATATAATGGATGATAAGTCTGTTTAGCTGGCTTCTGGAAATCCTCTGACAAAGGATGTACATTGTTGACTACATAGATGAACTTAATTGCAAGAATCATAACAAATGGTTTTTTAGAAGATCTAGTGAAAGCAGCTTGTCATACACATTATTCAACAGGAACATCTGTTAGGTGTATTCAAAACTGTTCAGCCATACAATTTGTCAAAGAAACACATCTTTGTAGGTAAGAATGAAAGAGAAGTGATAAATACAAAATAAAAACTTCTGCTATTGAATATTATGTAGATTAGATTTGAGGCTTGTTGGACTGGAATTTGTTATGGAGTTGACATGCCACACGAAACAAATAAAAGACAAAATAAGTCAATGTGGAGTATTTAATTTACTTAAGATTCAACTGATTCAAATCATTTATGGTAGATACCAAATCAATTTTAAAAATAAAAAGTATCAATAAAGTTATTTTCTACACTGCAACCAGAAAACTTGAATGTGTAGGTAGAATGTTGTGTTGATTCTATATCTTCCTGTAAGACTAGGGTAGTACCAATGATAGTAGGTGCACCGGGAACTGTGCCAAAGACAATGAAAACAAGATTGGAGGGACTGGAAATAAGAGGAAGGATTGAGACTATGCAGACCCCAGCACTGCACGAATACTGAGGAGAGTGCTGGAAATATGAGACTTATGACGATCAGTCGTCAGCAATGGCCTAACAGCTAAAATGAAGAAAGCATGTGTAAGTAAAGCTGGGGAAGGTTGGTACGGTACAAACCACAGAGCTGCTGTGATATGTGAGGATGATGAGAGGAGGGCTGGAGACCTGAGGAGACACTGTCACTCAGCCTTCAGTAATGACCACCAGACATCTGGTGAGAAAGTACAAACCACAGCACTACTGTGGACTGAGGGAATGTGAGAGGAAGGCTGGAAACTTGAGGAGACTTGCTGTCACTCAGTTTCTAGCATTGACCATCAGACATCTGGTGTGAAAATGCAATAATAATAATAATAATGATAGGTACATTAGTATAGACAGAATGATAGTTATTAGTGAATAATCACTTCAAAACTAAGCTGAATACTTTCAATCAAAAGATTCATTTTTCATTAAGCATACTTGTGGAATCTGGAAGTAGGAATAAATTTCTGTGACAATAATTTCAGGAAGGCTTTATTACTTATTGTATGAATGTCAAAGAATATTTGGCAGCAAATTAATATTAAAACAAATGAAAGTAGTTTGCTTCAGCATTTAGAAATCCATTGCAACATGTGAATTGAGTGTGAACTCTATTTCAGTGGTTATCTTGTGAAGCCTGACCCCAAGATCTCGATGCTTTCCTGCTGTCTAGGCCCTTTTTATGACCCTTCTTCATATAGGTGGGCAGTGGAGGAGCAGCAGCAACAAGCAATCGACCTGCAATGTGCAATGGCAGTGGCCAATAACAATTGCAGACGGAGGCGACAAGAGCAAGGGGTAAGGCAAGGGTGAATACTGGCTAAGGCATCAGGGAAGGGGAAGGAAGGTCCAAGCAATTTCCACAATGGAAACTGTAACGCAGATCGACACCATGGCACAGAGTGCCACACAAGCCATCCATCATGATGCTATAAATTGTTCCATACAGGAATGGTCCTTTGATGTGACTGAATCTATTTTCTTTCTTCTTAAGGACGCTAATATCGTTGACTTTTATAACAAGGAAAAGTTGAGGGTAACAGCTATAACTCATGGGCAATGTCACCTAAGCTGGCAAGTCAGAATGTAACATCAAGGCTGATTGCATCAGCAATGAGACAGGAGGTGAAAGTTAACAAATAAAAACAACAGCAGCAACAACCACTACAGTATGAGATTGCAGAAAGCAGCCATGCCATTCTCGGATCAGAAATTGGTTACATGACAAAGTTATGGTCTACATTTGACCATTTACTTTGCAAATGAGTCTCTTGAGAAGTATCAAACCGCCCAGTCAGCAGGCCCCTTGACTAGCCACCAAAAAGAAATGAATTCTTTAATAAATACAATTTTATTTATTCTTGTTGGAGGAACAAAGATGTAATACACAGTGTACCAATAAGCAGGGTTTGAATAAATAGAAGAAACCAAGTGAAAGGAATGTGTAATAAATTCACCATGAGAACATTGGATATAGATTAAGATCTAGGGAGTATATCAACTAATAATGTATTTGAATAATTTTCTTTCAAGTGACTTCTACTTAAGCAACTGCTTTATATCTTTTGTTATTTATTCTTGAATAATGATCTGGTGTAAATGATTTATTTGGAGAAATACAACCTGATTCATATATCTTAATTCTTTTAATATGATGAAGTCAAAGAGGGTTTGGAATAAATTCCACTTATTATACAATGGAAAAAAAACCCACTGAATCACAGAAACTGAATTGGTTTTGTTTTGTACATGGGAATTTGAACATTCATGACAAAGTATCTTATGTTAATCAAGTGGGGATTTTATTCTGTCATTTACATTTTGCTATCTGATACTTTTTACTTAGCTTGGTACCAGTTGTTTTTCATTAAAGAATCCATTTTTCACTTATAGCACTTAGATTTTTCCAAATGGCCCCATCCTTCAAACGAAAACAGAGTAGAACATTGGTCATGTTTGGAATCAAGCAATAATCAGTGAGAGTTACATGCTAAAATATTGGCCTAAGAGTTAAACTAAGAGTCATTCAAGTTATTTCAAATCAATCAGTATTGAATGATTGACATTGATAGATTTGCTTTCACAGATAAACAAGAGACAAACACATAATCAAGTACAATTTAGTGGATGGCATCTGAGAAATTGTGATAGAAAGAATGACAGTCAGTGGATTAGACAAAAGTGTCTGATTGAAAAAAATAGAGAGGGATGCAAAACACAGAAGAAAAAAACTAATAGATTTTTTTCCAGATTTCGGCTGTTTATTTGTCAACTAACAAAAGAGGATTTTAATTTAGTAAACTCCAATTTAGTTCAATTGTTAAAAAAAAGTTTATTCTAATACCACTTTGTTTTTTAAAAAGTTTTTTATTTAAACAAATTCTTAACTAAATAAATGTGATAAGAAAACAAACTATGACTTCATTGAATAAATATGAATAATAGAATTTATTTTAGTTCACAATTTTAAAAAGGAAGCATATTTATTCAATAATTTGTCAACTATATAAATATTTGAGAATGACTAATGATAGGTAAGTAAAAGATAAATTTAAATGTTGAAACTAAGGCTGAATAAATTGACCATATGCCATTCAAATACTGAGAGATGAAAATGAATTCATTCTTGTTTGTTTTGACATTGGCTAAGAATCTTTGGTTTTAATTAGATATAGAGAGAGATCAGTAAAAGAATAGGGTCAAATAATGAGATATATACAGAAATATAGATTGGCTGGTAAGTAAAAACAAAGGGTATATAAAAAGAATAGATGAAAAGAGAGGGACAAATCAAAGTATAGTTAATAAACAGGGAGTATGGAATTAAGGTAATAGAAAAATGATGAAAAGAGAGGAAAATTTCACAGGATATAAGTGAGAAATAAACCGTCAAACAGCATTTCTCTTAAAGATTATAAAACTATACATAAAAGCATTAGCAAAAATGCCAATGAATTATATATTGATAGTATTTGCAACTTTTCCCTGTCTTAGAATAAAGCCCAGCATGATTTAGAAAGCTTTGATTTTCAATAGCAGCAGTTCCACTCTTCTTTACAGCCACCATTATATCTGAGATGTGTTAACTAAATTAGTAAGTGTCACATCTATTGGACACAAACTTAATAGCTATCTTGATTTTTATAAAAGTGATAAAAAGAAAGACGAAAAACAATCAGGTGCATATTGAAAAAAGATTCTCTTAATGGACTAAGTTTTTAGAATATTTTTTAATACATACAAAAATAAAATAAAAATAATTGAAGAAAAAAGATACAAGTGATAAATAGAAGATATTATCCTCAGGCTTTTTCTTATATATTCCACTACAAAAATCTATTGCAATGTTGAGGCAGTACAGCAATACCTTGAATAGCGCAGTTTGATTTGTACGAGTTTTGATGTAGTATGGTTATGGTATTGCTGTACAAATTAATGTAACTAGGTTGAAAAAAAAACCCCAAAACACATTAAATTATAATAAGATTTTGAACAGTACAGAAGATTTTGGAATGAATTAACTGCACTAATCAAGGTATACAATATGATAAATCTTGTTTCTTCCAAAGCTTTATCTAACAAAAACACTTTTCTAGCAAATCAACAATTATTTCGGTTATGTTGAACTATTATTTGGTCTTGTACTAGAATGACTTCTTTTCAAGAATAGCAAAATAATAGAGCTTTTAGAATTCTATCTACTAGTCAGAAGAATGTAACAAAATGAGTAAAAAGAAAATTAATATATAAAAATCCCCCCCAAAATGTTTGCAATAGTATAAAAAGGTGAATCCTGAATATATCATGATACTTGTACAATATTATTATTATTAAGAGTGAGATGCCAAAAAAAATAATTATAATCATAAACTGGAATGGGTGAATGTTTGAAGTTCAGATCAAACAAACATAAACTCTTACAAGTATTCTTTTCCCAATAAAATTAAGGCCAATCATTAAAAGGTAAATGTTGAGGACTTTTAAGAAAAAAGAATCTAGGTAGTTGATGATTTCTAAATCAAGCAATAAAAATAAATCTTATTGTATTTCAATTATTAGGCAGGTTTGAATTCTGAACAGCTTAGTAAAGATAAGTCATGAAACTTAGATAGAGCGACTTATCCCCCCCACTCCCACCTCGAAAAAAATCACTTTTATACAGAAATATTAATAATGATGATTATCAATAATTCCAAATGTGATTGAGTTAAATTATGTTTATGTTAAATGAATCAATACATGGATATACAACTACACAAAAGCGTGTGTTATATGTGTGCATATAAAACATGATTTTGTACAATTGTGTGTATATATATATATAAGAAGGATATAAATTTCAGAGTATGTGTATATATAAATGTAAATATTATGTGTGTGTCAGTGTGTATGTATGGATATGGTTATTGTGTTTAGATTGAAAACAAATACGTTATACAGCACAATATGTGGCAAGTAAATGAAATGTCAGGTATTTTAAGCGAGGCCATTAACAGTCGGTGAGTAAAGGTAGTGCCTCTTTCTTACAAAGTGTCAGTAAGTCTAGATGTGAATTATGGAGTTCAAATATGATGACCCAATCGCAGAGAAAGACATCCATCATCTAAAAGGGGCACATTAGTACTTTATTGGAATGCAACAGAGATTTTGAATGCTTCTTTGCTTTGGAAATCCTCCCTAAAAGAGCTGCCTATCTTTCAATTGAGTTATGAACAAACAACTTAATTGTTACTAAGCAAGAATTATATTCCTTGTTCAATGCTAAATGACTTGGAATGGTATAAGGATGAGAGTTGGGTGACGGATATATAAAACTTATAAAAACTATTTTGGCAACATTCCAATTGTGATCTTTTTTCTTTTCATGCAATAAGATACATTATAAGAATTAACGCATAAAATCTTTAAAAGATTTTTGGAAGGAAAAGAGCTACTTGCATGTCCTACATTGTCACTACGAAGTATGCAGTTGGTAAGAGAGCCAAAACAAAACCAGATCCGCATACTTTAATTTGGTCTTGGTTAATTTTCTTACCTTTTTTTCTCGAATGACTGCTCTACAAAGAGTGCATTAATCATCTCACCTGCATATAACCTACATATGCAAGCAGCTCTCTGTGCCTGTCTACAATGATTCAAGATCAACTATTTTATGACAGTATGGCTCTACCATGTCCAAATTCATAAGGCTTCTGCTATAAAAGACTTTTCCTTCTATCTTCAAAGAAGCTTATTCTTTTCATCATTTATATGAAAATTTGCTTACTTCTGTGTATTTTATACAACTGTGAACAACCATTCTACCAAATCTAGAAAGCAAACACTTCCTGCCTTTTGGATATTTTGATCAAAGGGACTATAATAAATGATTTCTATACAATTTACTTTATAATAATGTCAGCTGAATAGTACATTTCTCATATAACTACAACCTTGATGAATTATATTCAAGTGACTTATGTTTGGGTTGAAGCCTGTCTTTAGGCATAGATTCTTTCAGTTAAAAAGAATATAATAAACTAGACACATTCGGCACACAATTTAATGGATTGATAATAAAAAAGAAGTAAAAAATATTGAAACATATTTGTCTCATTTAAATAGTCTCTTCTCGGAGAGGCTTCACAGAAATTGTCAACAACACAAAGTGAAATGTCAATGAAATTTATTTTGCTTCTCTTTCTGTTTACAGTTGAAGTTACTCAAACAAAAAACTGATAACTGCAGCAGACACAAATTTAGTAGCCCCAAGGGGAAAGAAGACATTTATATAGATGCTAACAGCAGCAGTCACATGGAGTAAGCAATATCAGATATGGTCGAGTAATTATAGGTTTCACTTACTTATGTCATATGGTAAAGTGATAGCATACACAGAGCAGAACATTCAAATGCAAAAGATACCAACACAAAGTAAATAGCTGTTCATATGGCTAAGCTTTTAAGATTGTTCAGTCCTTATTAGTCCAAGTAGGGTCTTTTCATTCATAAATTTCAGATTTCTCTAAAACTGAATGAGTACATAGTGTAGTTACAACACACAGTTAAATTTACAACAAATGCTATATTTTATCATATAATTCTATTTTCACATGAGACATTTTTAGGATTTAACTTAATATCAGATACTAAATATGTACATAAATTCAAAATAAATCATTTGACAGTAAAATTCTGGTTGCTAATACATAATATTAATATATCTTTTCCCCCATTAAGTACATGCTATTATAATTGATAAAAAAATAAATGTATAATATATTGCATTTAAAAAGTTAAAATTGGATTAGGACCATTTATAAGTGATCAATCAACACTTGAGAAGTTTTCTTTTTTATTACAAATTTTCAGATACCAATTTACAAACCATAATTAGAAACCGTCAACCAAAACAGTCAACATTAACCAATATTGCTTACATTTTTATAAAATGTCATTCATACACATTCGCAAGGAATTACTTTAAAATATAAAATAAAAATAAATTATGAAAAGTAGAAAGAAAAATCTTTTCCGATCTTCTTGTTACTTTATTGCCACTTGTAACTGTGGAAACAATATGATCTAAGAAGTGATTAATGTTGTTATCCTATCCCAAGCAGTTGTTCAATAATTTCACTTTGAGTTTTTACAGGTGCTGAACTATCTGATGAGCTGTAGTATTGTTGACAAAATAATTCTTTTGTTATACTGCAGAAGTAAATCAAGTCAACTGGAATAAATTTGTGTAACATATCCAACTAAGAAAGGAATATGTGAAGCAAAAAGAGAAGATCTAATAATTATCATAAAATCAAAGTAATTAATCCTTTTGGTAAATCTTTTTGACAGTAACAGATTTGTTTTCAATAATGACAGAAAGTGAAGTTCACAAGTTATTCTTGTGGTTGTCTTTGAACTGAGCCAAAACTATCATACTATATTCAGATGAAAGATCATCTCTTATAATTTCATGTTTCTCTTGATAAAAACTGCTTTGATTGCTTGATCAAACTATTTTCTGTATTTCTAATATGATTTTTCAAAATTATGTTTTATTCAGCTACAAAGGCCTGAAGTGAAATAAGGAAACTTGTTCTTGCCAAAGATAGATCTTTCAAAACCTTGGATACCCTTGAAAAATCATTTAAGAGTTATAGATTAAAAATCCTAAAATTGGTTTATGTAATAACTCATTGTTTGTTGAGGTCGTTTTTAGCACAAAGCTAGTCTAATTGAGTCACCATTAAAAATAAAATACAGTCTAGAACACTTTAAAAGTAAAATAAAAGGTTTAACTAAAAAGGATTGTTGTTGATGAAAATACTGGGAGGGATTGATAGGCAAAATGTAATTGAAATCATAACCTCTGGAATTTTTATATGCAGTAAGTCATCATTATCTCTGTGTTTATGCCTTCATTAAGAAAGTTGCTTAATGAAACGTTCACATTAGGGCAGAAAAGGATGAGAGATTTTGTGATCAGACAATTCCAAAGAGTAAAAGAAGATGAAACCATCATGCTGAAGATTGCCACTCTAAAATTAATCACACCAAATGCAGGATAGTGTGATGGCTACGGTTTTGAAATCAGTCCAAAGAATGATTGGGTAATCATTTCAAGAGGAAAGCACAATGGCAGATAATGCAAGAGAAACACGAATCTGATAGAATCAGCAAATCAGAATCATTTGAAGCTTAATCCATAAGTCAAAAATAGAAGATCATTTGATAAATGATGAGACATTGGATTCAGACCCTTTATTTATTAAATGCGGCTTCTCTTCTTATTGACATGTTACAGTGAGAGTATAGAGTAAGTTCCATTCTAGCTTCCTCTTTTGCTGCTTCTATGCCTAATATCAGGCTTGTTTTTTCCCTATACTTTTAGCTGCCGTATTAAGACACATCTGGTAGAACTAGCATTATTGGACATCATTTGTTAGAGAAGAACTGGTGATTTATGTCATGAGAGAAGGAAAACAAAAATAATGTCCAACATCAAGTTAGACTAAGCCAATCACAGACAATTCAATTGATAGTCTGCTAACATATTTGTGATGACTGTTATTCCACTAATTGTTTTAGCAGATGTAAATTGATGTAGAATAAAACCAACTTTAATCTACAAAACAACATTGATTTCTTGATAACATCACAACTATAATAATACTAATGATTTGATTGTACATGTAATATAAAATAATTCTAATCTAAAATCCATATAGACAAACAGAAAGAGAAAAATACAGAAAACAATATTCTATAATTCTAGAGTTTGTTATTTTTAAAATCAGTGCCACTGAGAGACAATGATTCTTATCTTAAATATTTAAGCTTTAGCTTGGGTAAATATTAGTCATGCTACCAAAAAGAGAACAATGAATTATTTACAATAGACTAAATCAACAACAACCAAGCCAATTAAGTTAGTTGTAAAAACTCAGAGCAGGGAAGTAGTTTGAGAAAAGGTTGACAGTGGGTCCACTCATTAGATAAAGCTCAGATTGTATTGAAATGTATTGAAATGAAAAATAGCTATATTTCCAAAATAAAATGAGCAAATAATAATTATGGTCAAGCAATCAATTATCAGGAATAAAATAGAAGAACTGGTCAAGAAGAAGAAAAACAAAGCATAAACAAGAACTTTTTATGCACCATTCTTATCTAGAAAAGGCTTTTCATTAAGTTGCCTCAGAAAAGAAATGAATTTTTTTTTGGCAACATTTTTCAGATTAATTCTTGCTAAGCCATTTTAATAATCTATATAAGATTAAATACTTGTAGAAGGGAGGAGCAATTGAAAGAAAAGAAAATATAAATTTAAAAGAAAAGTTTCTCTGGCTGATTTTACTCTGGATATGTAAATTAATGAACAAATGCACAGATGTAATAATTAAATGAAAGCAACTGCAATTTATATGAAGGATAAAAGTTGAGAATCAAAACTTTACATTTAAATATATACACAAATACAAATATATATGATCTATTACAGGCATTGATTATATACACATGCATGAATTGTATCTATTTCTGTACATACAAATGTGTTATATTTTATGCATTTACCCATTTTATATAGCTAGTCATAAATCTATAAAATCCATTTTGTGATGTACACATATACACAGATTCATATGTCTGTGTTGATTGAAATGAAGTGCCAGCCTGTTAGAATGGTGGTCACTCTCGGTTAGAGTTGAGAGACTGGCCTAGCAAAAATAGACGAAACAGCATGATGTGTTAGTAAAACAAATGTAAAGCCTAAATGATCAACCTCTGAATACAAACAGTAATTATCACACCAAGTATTATTTCACTGTAGATAACCAGAGCTTGCCCAGTGCACACATATAATGTTTCAGGGGCACAAGTGAGTGTCAAGAAGATACTCAAGAAAAGTGTTCCATCTTTTGTAAATAAATCTGAACAGAGCATCTTTTTTCCCCCATGGTTTTCTACTGTTGAATATTTTTCCAGCTGTCCATTTTTCATGAAATATACCAATTTGTCGTCCATTAAGATGATTACATTTGCTTTTGCACCTATTCTGTTGTCAAATGTTTACAGATGATTCATAAAGAATTGCTACAGCCTGAATAAGTGGTCCAACCTTTTGTCATCCAGGGGCTAACAGTTTGAATTGCAGCTTGGCTACTGTTGGCCACGAGGGCAGATTTTTCAGAGACTGCAAGTCAGTTTAGATGCCATCGTGTTGAAATATGGCCGTAATATAAACAAAATGGATGAAGCAAAACCTACCAACATTGGCCTCGATGACTTGAAGGTTGGCTGACCAAAGCAGCAATAGTTCAACGCAGTATCAGCAACATGGACCAAATGATATATGGAAGAAAACACTTATATAGGAGCATGCATTCTTCAGATGGATCTGCCAAGTCAACATTATTTAAACACTATTTGCAAAGAGTCATGTGATCAATGATAGAACTCAAGATATTTATCAGGGAAAGGGGTTTACACTATAAGACAAAATTCTTTTAGTTCTGTGTATGTATTTCTTTGCAAATAAATGCTGTTCTAGCTTTCAACACTGTCGGATCAGCAACAATTAAAAGATATTTAATTTCCGACACCCAGTTGAAGACAATTAAAATGTACAGACTACCAATTTAGCCTAAATGAAAAGTGAAGATAATATCTAAATTTGAATTTGAAGATAATATCTAAGCGTAAGTAGATTTTGTAAAATCAAGTGAAGCATTTTGTTGTAAAACTAGCATAGTACCTGGCAAAAATGACGGGATCATTTATGTATAGATAAATTATACAAATATATATTTTAGTATAATTGTAATACCGGCACTGTTGGAGTTTCTTCTATCAACCTTTACGTATAAAAATATATATATAAAAAATTGTTATTAAATTCGATTTTTTTTTCTTCTTTGAAATTAATATCCCAATAATAGTGTAATTATTTAGTTGAATAAAATAATTGAAGCGGTGATAGATTTCAAACTTTTAAAGCAACGGTTGTCTTGTTAGAATTTCTTAGTATATGGATGTTGATTTTATCCTATGTCCCAGTAGTAGGACCATGGCCGAAGTGGATTCGAAATTTGCCTGCTTATCTTTTGGTTGGACTTTCAAATCACAGCAGGAATAACTTAATTTTTCTTTAATGTGATCATTGACAAAAAAAAACAACAAACCAACAAAGGAAATGACATTGGCTTTTATATAATAAGATAGATAAGGCTGCCTTTAAATACTTTCTCTTTTTAGCATAAACAGCAAAAAGAATAATTCAAGAGTTGATCGTAAACAATTTCCAGGTAAAAGTTTTGCATATAAAATGAAATTTTAAGGAAGTAGCAAATGTCAAAAGCAGAAGAAAAATATATGTGAATAATATAAGCAGGTTCAATTACATACACTTTAAGAGCAAGGAGTTGATGGAAAAAGAGCAGGAGATGGGAAGAAAGAAAAAAAGGAAAAAAAAAAATCTGCATATGATGTAAGCAATTTGATAATTGTGTGTCACTCATAACTAGCACCACATACCACGCGACAAGAAGGTATTGCTTGACAAAAGACAATTTTCTGTGAAAGAATACACGTAGAATTGAAGAGGCCAAGAAATCAATGTTTCACAGCATGCCTAAATGATTCATAGAAGGCGGTCACATTTGTCATTGCTGTGAAGTTCTAGCATAGAAAACCAGTTCTTTGGGGTTATTCTGTTTATTTTTTCCCCCCGATTGTTGTTATCTGCAGGACTGAACTGGGTATTAGCAGTAAGAAAGGATTTTCTGAGGGAAGAAAAAAAAACAATTTTTTTCCTTGCTTTTCTTCCTAATGTAACCTTAAGGTAGATTAGTCAACACAAGGGCATTCCATATTGAACAAGTAATAGTTGAAGAAAGTATTTTCTTAAAGGAGTTGAGCTGAATCGACAATCATCATTTGTCAACGTTTTCAAAAAGAATACTACATCCAAATGAATCAAGCTCTGATAAAGTGACTATCTACAATTTTACATTCTTATTTAATGATATTAACTCATGATTAATAACCGTCCGTACATTGTATTCAGTTTGAATTACTGTATTTGACAGCAAATAAGACATATTAGAAGTCCCATTTCAATTGGAAAAGTTCAGAAACAAATTTCAGTGTACAATAATCAAGGCTAAATATTACTGAATGGGACCCAGGGTGATTCTATTGAGTAATTATTTTGTGAAAAGGTGCATCCTAATGTTATCAATTATAGTGATAATGAAATACATAAACAAGCACATTCACACAGAAATACGTAAATATTCCTTAGGTAGAATCAGTTCTATAAGATGCATCTTTATATTAGATTACTTGGAAAAAACTATTTCATATAAATAATTTATGATGATTATATATTCTTGAAACATCAAAACTAATCCCTGGCCACACACAAAGACCTTTTAATTTGATTAGTAGTCAATTTAAAACTACCTGAGAGAATTGAGCCATACAAATATTTTATAAAAGAATATATAAATGAAATAATATCTTCAAATAAGTGTTAAACAGTTGAAAGACAAAAAATGAATTTTCAAAAACCTAAATGAAAATCTGTGAGAATAGATTGACAATATCAAATTGTAGTATTACATTGATATATTTATTAGATGATTGGGTCTTTTTCCCCCTTAAATTTAGTTTCTTCCTGTAATTGTTATTACATGTATATAGGCTTTAAGAGAAGAAAATATGATTTAGTTAAGTATCTGAATTGAGAATATTAAATTCTCTTGAGCAGTATTTTAGATTATCTAAAGATATGAACACAAAAATATTGTGCTCATCTATACCAGCAAGTCCCAGAACCCTACCTGAATAAGATGAGAAATTGTCAATTGTAAGCTTAAAATTCTACTCTCATGTTTTTAATAACTTGTAAAAATCCATCTAGGCGATTAGTCTAGTCAGTAAACATTAACAGAAACAAAAATCAGTCCAAATAGAAAGGTCTTATCAATATTATCATTGCCGGTTGAGCAAAGAGAAACTTTGTAAGATAGAGATATATGAAAACAGCAGGGAGGAATTATGAAGGGGACTGAAGGCAATGAAATAGAGGAATATTCCAACTTTACAATGACTATCTCACAGATAAAATGCCAGAATAGTGCTAAGAGAAATTGTGTATAAGCGATCTCTCTTAACCTCTTCGGTAGACATGAAATACATCAAATTGTTGAACACAATGTCATACAGAAGTAATATTTCGCCTTTGATAAAGTACAAAGGAAGTCTATATCAATTTTATATCAGATGAAACAGAAGAAATCTTTAATAATTTTCTTAGTGTTGTGTGCCAAAAGGTAGACTTGTAGAGACCAATTTCTCATTACTTATTACTTAGCCATTGACAGAAGTGCAAAGTTGTGTTGTTGTAATTGATCTTAAATACAAATCATTCATTGCTCCTGTCAACATCTGTATTGCAGCTTGCCACATTGGGATGGACAAGAGGAGGAAAGAGAACCCCAGCACCAAGCTTTTCACTTCTTTGTGAACCTCAAATTAAATACTTCCCCTCAAGTGCATAAAAGACTTTAACCAAATATCATTGGTATACAGGCTTTGATTAAGTCTTCATAATAGGAGTTATTTCAAGAGGAAATATGAATTCAATGTGTAAATATATTTTAAACAAATTACTATATAATTGGCTTTTTTTTCTTGAGAAAATAAAATATTTTGAAAAACAAGCTAGCAATGACTTTAATGAAAGTATCATAGTACAGAATAAAATAAACAGGATATTTATATAAACATTTGTATATATTCATTTTTAATCTATCAAGTTCAAACTCAAAAAGTTGAAGTGGTCTGTAGAGTCTCTTGTGCATTCAATAAAGTAGCTTCTAAATCTACCATGTTTAATCCTTTTCATTCGCAGGTTTTCTTTGTTTAAACTTTAAAAAAAGATTATCAAACAAAAAGAAACTAAACCCATCACTCCTCTGTAGATGAATAAGTCAAGAGTAATAATTCAAGCAGCAATTAAAACATCAACAATTCAAGTTAGAAAAGGAGAGCTAATATGTTTTTATACTTTTAAACAACAGAAGAATTTAAGCAGTATGAATCTATATTTGATCCCCACCCCCAGTTTTAGTCAAATTACATTGATTAATAGATAAGTATAAATTGAATTCATCTTTAATGTAGATCAAATGTATTCAGTTAAATGAGTTCATGATTAGAGCATTTGAATATGAAATCTGAGACATTTGAGATACAAAGAAAGCAAAATCATTTCAAGATAACCGGGTTTGTATATGTTTGTGAGAAACAGTACAGAATAAATGTCAGGGATAAAGGTTCATCAGTTCTTAATTATTCCTTTACACACTAAAGCATAACAGGATACAGGAGCATTTTTTATTTTGTGTCTAATAGAAGCTTATCAAAAGGATTTTATCAATAAGTTCTTGCAACCATTCTGTCTAAAATCCATAGATACTAAATGAAGGCAAAGATATTGTAAATCAGAAGCACAAATTGTTTGGCTAAGAGAACCAACATATATAAGTATATGTCTATGAGAATACTGTTGTGTGGGAAAGATATGTCCATGTTACAAGGCAGCAATTAAAACCCGAGACAAATGTATTTGTGACAGTCAAACCAACATCTTTATTCAATGAGCTTCATAGCACACAGCAAAGGTTAAGGTTGCACATAGCAAAAAGCAAAATGCAGTAAGTCATAGCACACAAATCTTTTTTCAAATTGATGTGATGGTTAATTAACAAGAGAAAAAGACACAGAGGGATTAAAGGTATGCAAGAAGCTTGATGACAGCTGTGTCATAACAAAATGAAATATTAGTTTGATTTTTACCCTTTCGAGTATAAAGTTACTCAGAGCACCCCAAATTAACAATACAAAGATAAATAACCACAAGCCACCATTCTCTCTCAATATAATTGTGTTACTGGCAACAATTATGAGAATGGCTATTTCTATTTTTTATTCAACATTTTGGGCATTTCTGGCAGCTCTAAACTTGAAAAGGGCAAGAAAGTAGAAAAACACCTTTGTTTTTCCGAAAGTAGTAAACTAAAAATGGTGCATCCAAATTAGTATTATAAGTTATAAGAGGAATCATAAAGTGATCAAGTGATAAAAAAAAGAAATGATTCAGCCAGAAATAGGAAATAAAGAATGGAAACTGACCTGAAGGATATATCCACGAGCATAATCTTCATAGGACCATCCAAATCCGTGCAGCACCTGGAGCACTTCTTCATGCTGCAGGACACTAAAGAGTCGATCCAATAGGATCTTGAGGCGGATAGGTGTTGCCTGTGCACCATACAGCATTAAGCTGGCAATGTCAAACACTATGTTTGGCTGAACTATTTCTACCTGCATACCCATATTGAATATGTGTTGATATCCAAGTTTGTCCAGTGCTGCAAAAAAGAAGAGGAAAACAAATATAATAACCAGTGTAAAAAAATATCAAAAGTTAAACGTTTTTTCTATTGTCAAGCAAGACAAAATAAAAATTTTAAGTAGCTGAAATTTTTAGTTTAGCATATGTACACAGGTACCGAAACATAAAAGCAAACTCATTTTGTATGATGTAGATGTAAATTTAAACATGTCAACAGTCTCACCAATGAACCAAGAATGAAGTCTGAAGAAACAACTATAATAGAAACCAAATCCTAAACAATCCATTGTATATCATGTGGAAATCAAGCATGTTGCATGTAAAAAGAAGTGGTTTTGTGCAAGAGTTGGAAGTTATAGATTTCTTTTTTGCTTGGTTAGTTGAGATAATGAGTTACAACCTAATCAGGAGTAGAACTTGAATAGCCTCAAGTCCAAAGGATAGACATACTAAAGTAAAGATTACCAAGGAATAAGATGTTTGACTCTTTGAAACCATGAACAAGAGAAAAGCATTCAAGCAATTGAAATTGACTAAAAAGTCGGAAGGAAAAATACAATAAGTAAAAGAAATTATTTATAGGCAGAGGGATTGAATTTCAGTTCTGATTCTCATGCCAACATTTTTGTTGTGTTCCAAATGAAAGAAATTATGCTTTCTAAAAAAAAAACAGTCAGTTTTCCATTTCTAGCTCTTAATGCGCTGTGAGATGTAAGCATGAATGATCTCACAATCATTATTTGGCTACCCCTAGGAGGTAAGTGATATCCTTTTCTTAAAATTATAATTATAATCTTTGTTATCAGTAGAAATGCTTAAAAATATATGTTGGTCTCTTGCAAATTTCCTCGAAAAATATCTGTTTTTCACCCAAATATCTTATACATCTAATTCTTAATAGACAAATCTTAACTGCCCACTTCGTCAACTTGGTTTCAAAATTGAATCTAAATAATAATCACTTTAGAAAGTACCAAGAAATTTAGAAAGTACCAAGAGTTGAAGAATGCTGAGTAAATGAAGTAAATGCAACTAGGTGTGATAAAGAGAAAAGGAGAATAATTCAACTAAAACAAAGACTTGTTTGTTTGAGGATTTGTTAGTATAGCAGATAAAATTCTTGTCAGGCAGTTTGTTTTGAGGTAGCCTGATATGACGAAAAAAATGTTGGAAGTAGGGTTAAACCTAAAATAGCTGGCAACAGTGGCAATACATTGATAACTTTAAAGGAATCGTTTTTAATTATCATATATTAAGGAATAACATTATTTTCAAAATGATCAGTCTAGCATAAAAAACGTTTATGGTACATATATTTATTCAGTTTACCTTAATTCAAATAAAAGTCTAGGAAGATGTTTTTGGAAAATAAAATACTCTATTAAAGTTATAATTTTGTGAGATATAAATGATGACGAAAGGAATGTTTGGAGAGAAAAAGCAACTTTTCTGATTGGAAGAGCAATGTCCAAAATTTGATTTAGACATTATGGATTTAATAGTAAACAGATCTGGAGTGTAATCATAAAACTGTAAGACAGCTGCAACTATTCAGAAATCCCGAGTTTTGATTCATCATTGATGAATGGTCTTTTATTTCTTTATATGCAATATGCATACAGTGATTGGAGAACCTAAAAATTATTTTTGCATTTTTTGAAGCTCTATAAAAAATCCCTATTTGTTTGACCAAATGCTGATGCATGTAAAAAAGTTTTGCATCCGCACTAAACAAGAGATACATCTCGTTAGAAATATAAGTGGACAACTTTGCTGAAAACAGTAATTTATTGCTTTTCCTTTCTAAATATATACAACTGTTGAAATATTAGGACCTTTCAGTTGACAGACAATACAACTGATTGTTAATTAATGTGTCTCAATTAGCTCATATTCATTGAAAATTCAACTTCATGGAGTATTGTGCACTTTGTTTAACTTGTTTGTTTTCATCTCTATTCTCTTCATATATAATTTTTTTGCTACCCAAAAAACGAAATTGCTAAAAGACCAATCAGACAAGCTTTTACACGATGACACAAAGAGAACAACTCTTTTTGTGAAATGTTTTTTAATACAATATTTATTGAAAAACAAATAAATAAAAGATATAGCAGGACATTTTGAGCAATGAAGTATTCTGAACCCTCTCCCACCATCCATTTGTCCACTTTCATTCAAAAAGTAGGTGATTACAACAATTGAAAGAAACAATAGAATAGAAAAGTAAAGATCAATGTGAAAACAATAGGACAAACTGACAACAAATAGTAGTAATAGTTGGTAGTGGTCATGGTTCATGCAGATAGGCGTAAAGTATTTGCCAACTAACATAAATATAAACAAACATTGATTCTGCCATTAAATGCATTTATGTGCACATACCCAAGAATATGATACAATTAAATCCAGGATCTATAATAACAAACTGAGCATTTACATGATGAGGTTTAATATTGCTCAGGTGAATTGTTTTTCACAGATTCAATACTTTAAGTTATGTAACACAACAGCCCAATTATTCTTTCATCATATGCCCCTCTGGAAACTTTGCACAGCAATATTTGGGACTGCCTAATTTCAAGTTATTGATTTTATCTTTGCACATCAATATTCTTGGAACTGTTCTGACAGAATTAAATGGATACTAGCTTCCTTCCCCACCTCTCTCTTCTTACAATGTGAATGGCTGACTAAAAAGATTCATTCAATCTTTACGTGCGCATAACTTATGGAACATTTCTAACTTGTGATTAGTCTGTTTCTTTCTAGGTTGCAAGATATTCTTTTCAACCAATCACTAGGTCATATGAAGCAATGATTCCATTTTTGTACTGATGTCAGTAATCATTTACAATCATATTTGTGCCATTTTATGCATCTATTTGCATGAAACGGTTCTTTTTTAACCAAAAAATGTTATGCAGATATAGCTTAAAATTGACTTAATACTAATTAGACTTATGTTTTTCTTGACTCGGTGGAGTTGTAAAGAAATATAAGTCATAGTTGTCTTGAACAGAAAAAACATAGATTCAAAATAATACTAAAATCCAAGTTACCAATTTTCCATTTTTATTTATGATTGGGCCAGTTTTATTGTTGGAACAAGTAATGTATAACATTGTGAAATAAGAAAGAATAGATTGTTAAATGGTTTTGTCAAAAGACTTTTAAAATACCAAGATTCTAATATTAGTTGTAACTCAAAAAAATGTCTATTACTTCCTTTCTAGAACTGTATATTAGGTAAGTTTACACTGGAAATTAGATATTTAATAAGATATGCTCAATCATAACATCCCATGTAAACACTAGCAGTATTCACAAATCCAATAAAGACAGGTATCTAATCATATGCAAACATTAAGTCATAGGAATCACTAAAACCAGATGTTAGAAGTGCAAGAAAAAAGTTTCCTCAAACATATCAGAAATAAATGAAGATTCAGGAATGTACAATATTCAATAAAGTCATGTTGCTGTAGATTCCAAAATTACTAGGAGATAATATACCCACAGAGAATATTATATGCAAACAATTGGATCTTATACTTTTGTCAGTGATGTATAAATTGCCTTGTACAAAATTTAGGTTATATTTGTCTGAAGCAAGGCTTGGAAATTTAGACATACAAAACCTGATGTTATAAGAATTAACAATATAAAAGTCTAAATTAATCCTCATTGGTACATATAAAAAAATAGAGAGAGTCTAAATTTATTAAAGTGAGATATTTTAGCTTGTCAAAGATATTTGAACTAAAATGTTATATTCAGCTCTATAAAGATGAAAATTAGCTTCATCTACAAGGAATCCAACATTTAATTAACATGTTCAAAATGGTTATTTATACAAAATAATGAGAGAAATTGTATGCATGTTTTTGCTTTTTTTCTCTCAAGTTTACATAGTTGAAATAAGGTTTGGTAGTATTTTCAGTTGGCATGCTGAAAAAGTTCTATTTCAGCAGACAACATAAACAAAATATCTACAGCCAAAAAGCAAAAATAAATAAAGATAATAAGTGGAAACAAGAATGGAAGATAGATGGCTCTCTCAAATATTTACTGAAGCAGGTTGAATTCATCTGCAGGGTACTGGGCTGGCCTAACAAACTGTACACAGGCCATTTATATTATTCTTATTTATTTATTCCTTACACACTACATAACAAATGTACATTAAAAGATAGAAGTAAAAAAAAAAAAGAGTTGAGGCAGCAAAGAAAGAAGGAAATAGTTGGGACCGTTATAGAATGAAAATTGGAGTCTATCTTACAGGAGGGCAGTCGGAGAGGCACTGGGCAAAATTAGGGAAGGTACCAGCTATGGATATACCTGTCACTATTTCTGATGGAGTAATCAAAATAAGAGCATATTTTTTCTCTTTGCCACTCCCTGGGGAGCAATAAAAAACAAATAGAGAACACAAAATCTTTAGCTAACACCAGCAATGAACCACTTCTTGGGGACATGTAAATAATGAGGATGCACTACAGACATTAGTAAGAAAGGCTAGCTTTGTAGAATTAGAACCATCATGACCACCACCATCATCAGGTGGGGGCAGATGATGGGTCTTCATTGCTGCTGTTTGGAGCCTTACAGACAAATACTGTAGTTTTAATGCTGTGGTTGGCAAATAAGTCATTAACTCTAGAGAATTGCCACCAAATCTGCTTGAAGCAGTCTTGTGCCCATCAAATGATAATGTTAGTAAAGAGGGAGTAAGGTTTGATAAAGGGGTGGGGGAAGAAAAAGTGTGAGGGTGTTGGAAGAAGCTCCAGCATCCAATTATTAGCCAGTTTGTGAAGAACCCTTTCATAGCTGCCATTTCTGCAGAATGAGAACAGTCTTGTGACGACAGGATTAAAGCAGCATGATTAAACATAAAAGGAAAATGTTTGCTAGCTTACACTTGTTTCTGAGCAGATGTTAAGGTGACTGGACAAGCAAACAGAGTTCACGGGCCATAACTTTAATTCACATTTTTTATGTAAAAAAAAAAAAAATTGCTTTTTTGAAAGTAAACTATATAAAAGGAGGAGTCTCAATAGAAACCGTAATGTGACTAATGTCTTTTGGCAGCATGTTATGTTGGGGGTGATTAAAAAATTGGTAAAAGGGGTGATCAATGAATAAGTTACGTCTTTCACCTTTTGTGTGGCAGTGATCACTAAAAATGTTTGAATTTTCAACAAAAAAACAAACAAGTGGACACAAAGGGATCAATTTAGCATGAATCTACATTGTAAATTGAATGCTGCACTAAAAACTTATTATGGGGGAGGGGGGATTTAAGGAGTACATTTTGACATTTTCAGTCCTCTAGCTCCATTGGTATGCATGATACATACATACATACATAGCCAGCCAGCCAGACCAATTAAAAACTGAAGAAACCTATTTTGACAGTTTTGGTTAACGGTTTCTAATATATGCGTAAATATCGTAAATGACTCTACATCAACAGATTGATTTTAGAACTGTCATCAACCCTAAATTATCAGCAATAAATTTAGGTAAACAGCAATCAGTGGATCAAAGACCCACATTTTTTTCTTAATAAACACAAATTCAAATACTCAACTAATATAACCATCTTGAATGTTTGGAAAGGTTTTCGGTAACTGCAACCTAAAAATTGATTTAATTGCCAATAAAAGAATTACGGTAATAGTCTGTCTAAATTTGACAAGAAAAGCTAACCCACAAACATTCATATCTTTATTTTCTGCATACACAAAAAACGAATAATTAGTTACAAGCACAACCTGCAAGACATGTTTTAAAGATTATAATCAGCCTATAAGGTGTTATAGAGAATGTACTAAAAGAGAAATAGACTTTCTGTTGACAAATTTTATTTGTACTTGAAAACAATCCCAAAGATCAATGAGATTATAGCAATCTTATTCTACTGCTGAATCAACCTATTTTGTAACAAACAAACCATTAGAATAAGTGTGTGAAATGTTCAGTTCAGATGTAATTTATAAGCAGAATAATCCCTTGGTCAATAATGAACAGAAGAAAAATATTGTGGATTACATGGAAAGTGTTTATTCAGCTCTAAAACTTGTGTGAAAATAGCTTAGGATTGTGGCAGACGTAATTATGGAAAACAATTATTGGAAACTAAATTATGAAAACATCAATAGGATTCTCATAAGTATTGCCAGAGAGAGAGAGAGAGAGAGAGAGAGAGAGAGAGAGATAAAGAGATAAAGAAGATTAATGCAATTATTTGACAAGTGAATTACAACTAGTGCCTTATTTGCTTTTTCCTATACTTTCTTAAAAAAAAAAAGAAAAAGAAAGAATACACATGCATTTTCCACCTTATACTAATCAATGGCTTTTGTTTAATTTATATATTTCTCATCATTATTAAAATTATCGATACACAAATTATTTTGTAAAATCACATAAAAAATGACATTTATAAAAAAGGAGTGACTGATATATACTTTTAATAGATCTAGCAATGATAGATAAAAAATGAAATTGATTTTGCATGGGATTCATTGATAAAAATGTACATGTAGGTTTTAAAGAGTTTGATTTATTTAATGCAACACTGACTGAGATATGACATTCCATGAAGCATTTCCTTTCATTGTAAATAAATTATACTGAGGTAGATTATCTTTTTGTTGCCTCTTACATACACAGAAGCAAAAGTGTGTGTGATAATTATGATTATGATAATAAATTAGTTATAGTGCTTCTAAAATATGTTGCATATAGTATGCAGTAGCAAAGAAGAAAATGAATTATCTACTCCTCTTTTCAGATAATGAGCAGGGGAAAATTAAGAACAAAGAAAGTCCAGGAAACAAATGAAAAAGATTTTATTTTTTCAATTACTTTTTGCTTTGGCTAAATTTCTTATATCCTATTGTATGTGTTTTCTTCTTCCTCTATGACCAACTACTGAACAGAAATGAAGACTTTAATACCACAGGAGATGTCAGTTGTCATTAGAACAAAGAAAAGGGGGACACAAAAAATGTAATATTTTTGCTCCAACTCAATCATTAATTAAGACATGGCAAAGGATGAAAGCAAAAAAAAAGGAAATGTGTGTGTCCGTGTATCAATGTGTGTATGTACATACATATGTATAAAATATAGAAAAGCAAAAAAAAATAGAAACAACTAGTCATTAGTAATTGTTGATTATTGTCAAAAAGATCATTTCTATGAAGAGGTTTAAAAAATTATCTTGTATCATTCAAGAAAAGAGTTTGAATATGGCACAGACTGCTATATAATTTGTTGTATGGCTAAAAACATAAAAGGTGTCCTTATCAAAGTAATCAGAATGGCTAAAGACAAATTTTAGCATATACAGCTCCTTATTGTCTATATTAACAGATAATTTTAAAGAAAGTTATAAAAGTGTTGCTGCTGAGATAGTTCCTTATGAAGAATAGTTTTGTTTTCTAGACAAGTAAAGAAAGACAGAATAGTAAGATGGTTCATTTGAATTGGAATAGAACTTTTGTCAAAGTTGTCACATTGAAGGATGAGGTTTATTCATAGTCCAAGTATAAGGAATAAAAGAAAGCACTAGCTGGCACTTGATGATCAACTTAATACCAGCAGGTCCCAACCTTTGAATAGACAGTAAAGCCGAGGGCAATGCTGAAGAATTTGTTCTTTATGGCTCATAGAAGTGAATTTAACTGAATAAGAGAAATGGAGACAAACAAAGCTGCTCAGATTAGTTCAGAAAAATCACAAGATAATTAGGTCAAAATAATAACCGCTTGTGCCGAGCAATCAATCAATAGAAAACATGGTGTGTGTGAGAGTATATAATATATATATATATACACTAGCTGGGGTACCTGGCATTGCCAAGCCACACACACACACCTCCCCTGTGCCTGCACATGAACACACACAAAAACAAATTATATTTTACAGATTTGGGAGGTTGTGCTACACACACACACACACACACACACAAAAAAAAAAAAACAACTTCAAATATAACACAGGAAAACAAATTTCACTAAATGGGTGTGTGTGTGGGGGGGATTCCCATGTGCACCCCTGCCCCCTGCCAGGCCTGCACACACAAAAAACTTCAAATATAACACAGGCTCCCTACATTTGAAAATGCCAATAAATGACTTATCTCCCTTAGATTTGAAAATGCCAAAATTGACCTGACCCTAAATTGACCTTTAGGTCACCACCAGCTGAATGAAATGTCCATGAGCTTTGACTAATCAAAAAGTTTTAATAGAGCGCTATGAGCCAAAATCAATTGGAAAAAGCATTAAAAATAAAGAAAATTAGCCAAAAATAAAATAATAGAACAAAAGTGATTGAGAGTAGATTTGGCAGACAGATAAATAACTCATAGCCAGAAACAAAGGAAGCTTGATTAAGATATTATATTTTTTCTGAAGTTGAATAAACGAAATATACACACATACACAGCTTTTAATTACATGAGGAAATTTAACAAAGAAATGTTACTTAAAAAAAAACATGCTTTAAAACTCATGTTGAAAATCTAGAAAAATTGCTTAAAAATACAAAATATCTTTCAAGAAAAATGTTGTCAATGTTTTTGAAATTATTTCCTTTGTGAAAATAATTCAATATACAAAATAAATCAAGTATAGGAATAATATCCACAGAATACAAATTTCTTTTTATGAACTGTACATAATTATTGAAGTAAGAAGGGAATAACTTTTAATTTTTATTTCATAATGATATGTATTTACTTTATTTATTTTACTGATACAAAAAGACAATATACAATTTATTAGTAAAGCTATACATACACACACATATATGATAAATAGATTAAGTCCATATTTAATATTGCTAAGCAAATAATTATACAAAGGGAATATTGTGTATTTCAAAAGCATTAGTTATAGCTAAAAAGATTTTTTACCTGTTTCACTTTATTCTAAGCAAAGGTGAGATCACCAATTCAACTGTGAATATAATTTTAAATTTCATAGCTGCTACTGTAGTTTAATATTATAGAAACAATATTCAACTTGATATTAGTTAAGGACCAATAGATACAGTTTTTTTTTCTTTTGTGGTGTCAAAAAAACAAAAATTATAAAAGAATGTAACTGCTTATGCCTTTAGTCACTTAAAAAGAATATGGTCAAGACTATCACTAGCATTTTGAAACATTTTTCAAGTGTATCAACAAGTTTTTATGAGAGAAAAATAGAAACAGACCAATTTATAGATCTCAGCTTGCTTAGAACAAGCACCCTTTTCTTTTGATAGAGAAAAGAATTACACGCACACACACACAGCTATATATACATACAGATACAGGAAAATCTTGGTAAACAAAGGCTCAATTAAAGGAAGTTGCTAGTGCCTCCCTCTAAGAAAAGTTTGGAAATGTGTCAGCTTGCAGATCATTAATGGACCAGCTGTCTCTACTGGTGGACATGAAAAGAAAGAGAAAAGAGGGCCAGCACTGATGTACTGGCTGCTATGGCTGGCATCACAATCAGCATCATCATCATCATCATCAACAGAATCTCTCTTCCTGTCCTCCCAAGCACAACCTCATCATATAGGCTCCACCCCACCACCACCTCTTGCCAGTAATGTGGGTGCTCCTGACAAACTTTCTCCAGAAGAAGTAAGCAGCCTTTGGAGAGGAAGGCAAAGAGATATAGAGTTGATGTCAAGAGAAGAAACCTCATCCTCAGCCATTCACCCACTCCCCCAAACACTCCACCCACCTAGTCACCACCAAAGCATCCCCACAGGAAAGTTGAGTATGTAGAGAAGATCAAAGACATGTGTCCCCAGCCTCAATCCTTAAGGGGCTAGCTTACTTCCTCTTAGACCTGTCCCCTTGGTAAAGCAAAGGAAGTATTCATTGTCTTTGTGCTCAGATCACATTTCCCTCTTCAATGTAGCTGAAAAATGTCACACTACATTCATCACCATCAAGGCAGTCATCTTTGACATTTGGGGAACCCAGCAAGGGGTAGGTACCCCACACCAAAAATGGTAATGTTAAAGAAGATCTCCAGAGGAAGTAGGGGTCACCTTGTACAACATTCTTTAATCTGTAGGCCTGGCCATTAAGGGGTGAATCTGACAGACCAGATTGAGCCCAGCAAACTACTTTACAATAACAGTTTCCTGAACACTTCACACAAGGGAAAACATAAACAAAACTATCAACTTTAAGAGGAAACCTTTTAGAACCTGATATGTGAATAGATCAAATAAAACCCTGACTAATAATTACAACTGATAACTCTTGGATAAACCTGATCTTAGTGGTTGGTTGTTTATATGGACTCAAAAACTTTTAATACATACTTTCATTGTAATAATGGACTAATCTTGAAAGGAGTCAATAAATAAACTAAGATATAAGATAAAATTTCTTATAAAGAACATATGAAAATCTATTGCTATTATTAATATCAATATAATTTTAAAACGACCCCATTGAACCAATGGCAACTCAATGTGTAAAGTTATTAAAAACAAATGTAAATATTTAATTGTATAAAAGAATTTATTTTAAAATCTCCATGAAATATTTCTTTATTTTACTCTGACAAGATTCAGATACATTATTTACCGAAAGATAAATTTTAGCTTATGCGTCAGTTGCTTTTTATTGCATTTGTAGGCATGGCTCAATGGCAGAGAATTGCATTGCAAAAGATCAATGGTGGTAAGTAAATATTTAAAAGTATATTTCACCCTCTCCACCCATGAGGAAGAATTCAAATAAGAACAAAGCTCTTTTGATTTATCAGTCTTGAATTTGGGAAATGTTAAATATTTAAATATAAATAATCTCTTATATTTTCTATTTTTGAAAATTAAAAAAAAAAATTTTTTTTAGTTAAAATGATCATTAACTGTAACAATTCAAGCTGTTTTTAAGTTACCCTTTTTATATATGGAACAAGGACAATTTTATTGAGCAAAAAGTAAGGTTAATTAATAAAGTTAAATATTTCGCAAAATAAAACATGGGTGATTCAAAACAAAGGAAAAATAAATTAAAACTGAAGTATTGACAGTATTTTATAATACTGTATTTAACATTTTCCAAATTCAAGAAAAATCAAAAGAAGAGCTTTGTTCTTATATGAATTCTTCCTCATGTGTGGAGAGGGTGAAATATATTTTTAAATATTTACTTACCAACATTGATCTGAGTGATTGGGCTATGACTACAAATGCAATTAAAAGCAACTGACGCATAAGCTAAAATTTATCTCTCGGTAAATAATGTATCTCAATCTTGTCTGAGTAAAATAAAGTATTATTTCATGGAGATTTTAAAATAAATTCTTTTATACAATTAAATATTTACATTTGTTTTTTTAAATAACTTTACACATTGAGTTGCTATTGATTCAATGGGGTCGTTTTAAAATTATATTGATATTAATAATAGCAATAGATTTTCATACTTTCTTATATCTTAGTTTATTTATCAATTCCTTTCATGATTAGTCCATTATTACTACGTTACAATGAGAGTTAAGTGTAAAACAGTAACAAGGTCCAGCTTGGTAATTAGTAAAATACATAAGGTCACATAATAAACTATACATAAAGGTGTTTTTTTAAAAAAGGAACACTCAGAGATAAACATATTTTGAGGTCAGAGGTCTATCTAAATCTGTCCTTTGCACAAATGATTGTGTTGTATTTTTTGTTAAGAAAGACAAGATTAAAATATAATCTTTCTCTAGAAAATAATAAAAATAAACTTCAACAGCAGCTATATCTGGTTTTCATTATACATTGTTCACAAGAGGAAGTTCTCCCTACCCAAACCTCCACCCTGGCTTCATCAGATTACACACACACACAAAATGATGACTTTTATAGTCTGGCTGACCTATACCATGACCCTGGTGCCAGCAGTATCCCAGCTTTGGATCCACTAACTTCAGGGAAGCTGTGATTAGTGTGAGGTAGAGGCAACAAACACAAGGAGGTGAAGATATAAAGGACATTAGTTAAAAGAAGGCTCACTTAACAGTAGCAGAAAAGAGTTCAAACAACTCATCATCAGCCTATTGTTTATTGTAGAAGAAAGATCCAACAGTAGGTGCTGTATGCAAACTGACATGTCTTGTTCAATAAGTAGTCAGAAGAATTGCAACAAGGCCACAACTATGCAGTAAAAATCAGGCCTGTCCTCTAATGTGTCCCTATCTGCCGACATCTATTAGTTTGGCTACATACCCAGCCATTCTGGCCCTGCCAGAATGTGATACCCCCTCACACACTCCAAGACCAGTTTGTCGCCTGAGTTTGGTCAGATAATGCCAAGCATCAAATAGCCCTCTCTTTACAGATACAAAGACAGTACAGTTTTTAATGTCTATGATAAGAAAGTCATTTCTCTCAGTAGGGCACTATCACAATGAAGTGTAGGTTTTTCCTATCTGTGAATGATGTGGTACTTTAGGATGTGCACAGCAGCAGAATTTCAGGATGGTGAGGGGTGACCTTCCCTAACTGCTGCTTCTGCCACCACCATCTTTGCCATAATCACCAAAAGACTGTGGCTGGCATCAGCATTGGCTGCTATCATCTTGAAGTCATCATTCCCCCTTCACCCCCCAGGTTCATCTAGTCCCATGGAGATACCTTATATGGCAAAGGACAGCAGAGTGAAGACCCAAGCTCTGGTTACCAACAGGACAAACACCTTCCACACACCCACAGATGTTTGGGGACAGCATAGGATGACTGAAAAGAGGGTCAAGTTTTCTTATAAAGAACCAGGGTAGATAAAGAAATCCAGGAAGTAGGAGAACCAGCTTCCTTAACACTTTCTCTTTTGAAGGCTGGTGGGCAGGCACAGGGCTGAGGGTAGGAGAGAAAGAGCAACAGAAAAGTGTCTACTCAAGGTACCAGCAATAGAGTGCTGATGAAAAGGTAAACACAGCTAGAGACAGTGGAAGAGGAAGGAAATTTTTTTTTTAGTTAAAAGATGAAGTATAGAAGTGTTCAGAAGTTTTTTTTCCTTCCTTAAGAGATTATATAGGCTAGCATTATAAAAGTGTCAGATTCAATTTTTTTTAAAAACCATTATTACATTTATTTTTTTCATTTTCCATTTGTGATAAACTAACCGAACAAACAAATAGTAACAGAAATTCCTAATTCTGGAAGTAAATAAGGCACTTCTCTTCAATTTGAATTAATATTTCTTCTTGCTATTTGTAAATACTTTAAAAGATAAGGCTAGATCAGTCAATAAATGATATTACAAACTCTGAAGATCGGAAAAGTTTGCTAAAAAAGTATGATTTAAAGCACAGATAGTCCTTTCAATGACTTAATATAAGTACTGTACAACTTTTCAATGGTGGTGGTGATGGATAGAGACGCACATTTTTGATTGTTACAAATGTAAGAGATATATATATGAAAGAGAGAGAGAGAGAGAGAGAGAGAGAGA
>VCCN01004112.1:5464889-5482067 GCA_006491835.1 Architeuthis dux | reverse complement strand
AGAGAGAGAGAGAGAGAGTTCTTATTAAAGTAACAACAAAGGCAAAGTTGAATAAAAAGAGACACAGAGAGAAAGTGGGAGAGCCTACAAGAATATGGGTCAAGTGTTGATAATTCTGGTGATCATTGTTGGTAAAATTTAGATATTTTCCCTTTCTTCTCATTTTTTTCACTCCCTTACCCTATCTTGCTTCTCCTGCACTAGTTGACTAACAACAATTATTACCATTTGGTAGTTGGCAAAGCTAGTAGTGTCCTGGAAGTAACCAATGATATTCATTCACCTATGTAATCAACTAGAGGGAATCAATACATGATGTCACTGTTGGAAGAGCAGCCAGCAGTAAATAAATTTGGCAAAAATGTTCATTGCCGTGGTTATGATGTCTTGTGAAAGAGTTACTTGTCTCTATTGACTTATATATCTATCTATTCATGTCTACCTACCTGTCTAACTACTCAAACATTAATTGATGTATCTATCTAAAGATTCATGTATCCATTCACCTATCATATCTATTTAACTATCAATCTATCTATACTTCTATCAATTGATCACTCTGTAAAGTGATGCATCAATCTACCGACATTACTATATCTACTTATTTGTCAACTGACTCATCTAATATACTTGAATCTACCAATCTATCTGTCTATATATCTATTTATCAGCCACTCTGAAGAAAAAAAAAGCATCTTGTTCTTCCCAGTTCACAGAGCCAGGCTGATTCATAAATCATTGAAGCAACTTAACAAACAGATGATAAAAAAAAGCATATCTTTGAGTTTTGGGTTGGATAGAAGTAGTTCATGCAAAGGGTAGTTTATGAGTCAATATATTCAGAGATTTGAGCAATGAAAAATGAAGAATTTCTGGCACTGTCCCAACAACCTCCAGCAAAAGACAGATTTCAATGAGAATATCCCGATGCACTGGTCCAGATCACCTGAGCAAGAAAAATAAGTAAAGCTGACATGTTGAAGGTACAAACCCGTCAGAATGATTATAAAAGGATTATGAACATGGAGGTTTATGGAGGATACAATAGCCAGTAAAAGTGTAAACAAAATGAAGAGGAAAATCAAAATGATTGTTGTTTCCTTATTGAACCTTTGCTGGAAACACATTATGGTGAAGTATTTGACACTTGAGACAGCTCACAATTTTTAAAGACCAATAAGAAAGCTAATGGAAGGTGATCAGAAAATAGCAAGAGATATCTATGGAAGTGGTTAGTAAACTAGACTCATGTGCCCTTGATAGTGATTTAAATCCTCACTGCTCCATAGATGTGCTATAGGCTTGACTAAGCCAAGCATAACAAATACATTTTTCTAACGCATAAAATCATAAGCAAATGCACATATAGTTACAAATGCAGACATAAGCATGTATAAAAATGACACACGGTCACATGACTGCACCAGGATTTTCATTAAATGTAACTTAGTACACTTCATGAGTAAAAATCATGGATAAAATATAATATTATATAAGAGACTGTGCAGATCAATTAAATTGTATGTGACACTGGTATCACAGTGGGTTCTTATGGGTTAAATACACAAATGGATATTCAGAAGTATGTCTAATGTTCTTGTAGCCAACAAGAATATACTTATGTGAAGTAGGCACACAGAGATGACCATAAGAGATTGCACTAAATGCATTGGCAAAGACATGCAAAGAAAAGTTTTGGAAAGGCAAGTTAATAAGGGAATATTGAACAAGAATAAAGTGTTTCTTGATAGATCAAGGCTAAAATAAATAGGATTAGCCATTAAGGTTGGTGCTAAACAGACACTAATCACAGAAAAGGTAATAAAGGAAAAGAACAAGCAAAAGAAGTTCTGAGACAACAAACAGTTCACCTTAAATAATGTCTAGAAGAATTAGGCCAAATGTGAAGTAGTACAATGCAAATTACTTTCATTTATCTGTAAGTTATTTGAAATCTCATTGAGAAAAGAGGCTGCTCCAATCAGGGACAATCTGTCATAGTACAACATATAATACTGGTTTTTGGCTGCAGTGGTAGTGGCTGTAGTGAAAAGCAAACTTAAGAAACCATAAGAAATGAATAAGACAGAAGAGCTGTTAGAGAGAAAATCCACTACATACATAATAAATGTATGAATGGATTGTTCTCTGATTGTCTGAGTAGGCATGCAGTCCATTGATAATGGGGAGAGTGAGAGCTTGTCTTTGCATCAAGTAGGCTATTCTCAGTGGCAAACATCTGTAAGAATACTTTACAACAACAGACAGACAGACAAACAGTGGGGCTTCCTTCCTGTTAAACACACTTGGGACAAAAATACTGAGCAGAATACTGATTTCTTTAGGTCCTTGTGTTGGTGCTAGAATTATTAACTGTATGCAACAGGAAAAAAGAAAAACTGTCATGTGAACAAAATATTAACATCTATGTTGAAATATAATCTTAAATCGTAACAAGAAGAATTTCTGTGAATCCTTTCAAAGGTGGATGAGGTAAAATGAAATAAATAGGAAAAGTTCTGGTGATGTGACCACAAAATCAAAACAGAAATTAACACAATTCGGTCTTATGAGAATACTTCATAACAAGGAGGAACATAATAAACATAAGTAGTGAAGTTGTAATTTTGATGACTATAATTACTATTATCACATTTCCAATTCTTCATATCCATATCATCATTACTAAAATGTATTAGTGGGTAGAGAACAGTAGCTCTTCAGAGAAGTGAGTTCAGGTGAGGTTCTAGGTCTATGACCCTTATTTTTAATGGTTCAACTGGAAGAACTTTGATTTCAAGAAATACCCCATTGAGTAGTAAATCTCTCATATGCCTACAACATTAATAACTATTCACATTTTGACTATTCCAATCATTTTGTTTCTATTATATACATTTGTTATGAATATAGTACTGATAATTCTTTTAAAAAATCTAATTTAAAGAAATGTAGACTTGTTACAAAGTTACAAAGCAAATAAATGATTAAGTAATCTTATTTAATCTTATAATGAATTTACTGTTCATTATAAAACTAAATACGATTAAATAAATTGATAAAAACAAAAGGAAAGTTTTACCGAGAAAACCACACAATATTTTGGCAGTCTTAACTAAAATGTCATCCTATATATATCATATCCATCAAAACAACAAAATGTTCACTTTCTTAAAACAAAATGAATGAAGGAAAAGAGAATAAAGAATCATTGTCATATCATATAGCAAATAACAAACAGACCTTACATTTCATACAAGATACTGATTACATAAGACATAAAGCAAGTATTGGTTTCAGAATATTTGAGATTGATGCTAAATTTACAAATCAATATTGTTTATTTGTTTTTCTTTGCCTGCCATTTTTTTTTCTTTTTGTTTTTCTTTGCTCCTCCTTCCCCATTGTTCTTTCTCTCCCCTGAGCACATAAACACAAATGATTTATAATTGCAAAGAGTTATTGTTAGTGTTCTTTTCACCAATGAAGAATACATTGGCGTCTGGATGGAATGTCAGTTGGGAATAGTTCCAAGCAAGGAACAAAGAAGAGAGAGAGAGAGAGAGAGAGAGAGAGAGAGAGAGAGAGAGAGAGAGAGAGAGAGAGAGAGAGAGAGAGAGAATAGTAAAAAAACATGAAGAAATGAAAAAAAAAAAAAGAAAAAAGAAAGAGCATAGATCAACAAGAGAAGAAACAAATTTGTCGCTGGGTCCAATCTGACACTGAGTATCGATAGTCAATTTCTCATGGTTGGCAGGCTAGGTGGACCAGGTGATGGAGATAACTCTTCGGGACAACACAATTGGTGGCTGGGTTGGAGGCACACTGACATGGTCCTGAATTTCAAATGAGACATCTGATTTATAGACATAATGTGCCACAGTTAAATGAGTTATTGTAGCATTTTGTACAAGTTGTTAATATCCAGAGTGGGTACATTTGTGGCCAGCTTGGCCAGGTTCTTTTTAGCAAGACACACAGAAAGGAAGAAGCATGTTTCTCTTTAACACAACACAGATATTATCTATAACTCTTTTTAAAACATTAATGTATGTAAGCTTTCAAAGAAAGAGACAAGCAAGGACACACCCTTCACATGAGTTTTCTTCCTCATTTGTTTAAACTAGATATTACACATTGAACTAGCCGGAATGGAATTAGAAATTACCTCTAGCAAAGCAATAGTAGTTTTAAAGCTCAGAAAAAACAGATAATTACCAGTACTTATGTTTTTTTTTACTTATAATATTCTTCTATTTATGATATAACATTAATGAAATTATTTGGCATCTTTTGAGAATAAATATATCTGTTGTATTTGACCATTTAACAACAGAAAAAAAAACTTGATAGTGAATATAGCTGATTTCTTAATAAAAAGATAATTGAATGCATTACCAGGTTACCCACTGCTTTCAGGAGTTGGGAAAAATGACATCAACAACAGAAATATATGATTGCCAAATATCATTCTTCTAATGAATAATGAAAATGTATTCAAATTCCAATGGAAACAGGCTATAGAAAACAGTATATGACTGATACAAATCAGAGAAAACTGTAATGAGAGAAGAAAATAATGCTAATCGTATTTGAATAAAATATTGAAGAAAAGAGAGCCAGTGATTTTAATTTCCAATTTATAGACATCAGGCTGTATGCTTAGGTGTTAAACATTCTGTATAATATTATAAAACATTGTTTTACATAGCAGATTTTGTAAATGGCTAACAATCAATTCATGGGTAGGGTAGATTTTATAAAAATGAACTTGTACATTGAGACACTTTTTTCTTTGATTTCATGTTTCCTTAATTCTTGTAAAATTATCATTTGCAAACTGGAATTACACAACACTGTATACTTTGATTTCCAGCCAATACATTAACCACTGAGCTATCCTCTGGGCAGCTAATGATATAAAGTCATTAGATTTGTTGGGGGATTAATACTATTAAGAGTAAAGAACATAAAGACAGAGAGATTGAGAGAACATGTGCAGATGTTTGCTAGCAATCACTAAAGTATTTGGGGCAAGTGAAGTAAAAAGTCTATTTCTCAAGTGCAGTGCCAGGTGATGTCCATGTGGTGCATGTTTCAAGGAACAAACACACAAACAGCCTGGCAAGTAATGGAATTTTGTCATTGGGCTGGGAAAGAAACATTAGCCTTCACTTTATTGCATCTGCACACTCAACTAACAAACAGATAGCAAAAGCTTTAACATTTTCTTTCTGTTTTGTTTTTAATTTTATGTTCTTTTCGTTTTCATGTTTCAATTTCTGTATTCTCTGGTCATCTTCTGAATACATATCACCTGCTGTATAGTGATGGTTAGAATTCAGTGAATATAATTCTCACTTGGTGCTCCACTAATTTAGCCTTGTGACAAAAGTAGCTTCGGTGGGTTATTTTCTTCTTAATCCAAGACAGGATTGTTAAGAAAGGGCGAAGTTATAAACAACAGTCCAGACAATGTCATCTCAATCTTAAAGGGCATATTGATGAAAATGTGATAAAAAAAGGTTAATATTTTTTTTTAAAATACATTATTTTATAAGCACACAAACATTGTGAGATATATAATACTAATAACTTATTTGATCAAGATTCAAAGTAGGAATAAGAACAATTTAAACTCAAGAACAATTTAAAGTTAAGTAAGAATAATTTGAAGTAAAGTTTGTTTCATTGGCTCATTGAATAGCAAAAAAGATAATAGTTTTTTAATGAAAAATTTAAAACGACTAAAGATGTCAATCTTTATTATTATTATTAGATGTAGTAATTGTAACACATTATTTTTGATGGAGGTCAAATTTAAAAAAAAAAAATGACTAAAGATTATAGTTGTAACTATGACAGTATGGCATTTTTGAGAAAGTGGTGTTGAAACTTGCAGCAAATTCCTGTTATAATTCAGCATTAACCCGACTCAAAAGGAGCAACATTTTAAGTAGGAAGCAGAAAGAAAAACACAAAGGGAAAAAAGAAGCTGATCCCCACAAAAGTCTATCTCATCCACAGTAAATCCAATTCCAATGGCTGATTTGCCAACATTGCAGATGGTCAAAATGAAGAGCTCCCTCAGAATCAATAATCTGATCTATTTCTTGTTACACTGTCAGCCCACTTACCCCATTGGCATTAGTAGCAAAGTATTTATGAGTGATGAAATTAATTTTGCCAACTTTTCCTTTCCAGACAGGCTTTTGAAGAGAGAATGACAAAGTGAAGTCATGAGTGCTACACAAGTGGCTAGTATCATGGAAGCTTCAGGGACCTTATGATGGCTCACTGTGGACATCGGACATGACAAGCAGAAGGCTATGGGCTCTGCACATCAATCATTGACCACTGTATTGTAGCTGTAAGGACCAAAGAAGAAGCAAAGGCCAAAGCCTAAAAATATGTCTGGAACTTATCATACTGACAGCGATAGAAAATGCAAACAAGTATTGCATACAGCAAAGAAATAACCAACTCTGTCCCAAATTGAGTATTTTTTTTAAAAGTCAAAATACATTTGTGGAATGCAGTTCACATGGTTTAATCTACCAAGTTTTTTATAGGTCAATATTGTAACTTTTGTGGTAAAAATGTAACATTAGTAAAATTGTTTGAATCAGAGAGCAACTAAGTCTTAGGTTTTTGTGTTGACTAAATTTATTTAATAAACTTGCAAATTCAAAAGAACCAAGAGGCAGAAATCTTATCCATAACACTTGTGGATAAGACTCACTAGCAAAATATAGATTGGCAAAAATGGTTACAGGAGAGTCGTTTCGTTTGAATTTGAAGAAAATGGCTCTATGTCCAAGGGGAAAAAAAAAGAAAGAAAAAAAAAGAAAAAAAAGTGACTGACTTTGTCTTTTATAAAGATCAGTTATTTACTTTTAAAATCCGAGAAAACTATGTGATACAAACAACTGTTTGGCTTCTTTGTGTAGAAAATTCTTATCAATACTTATTCTCAAACTATTTTAAATAAAATTAATTTGTTGAACCGAGAAAAAATATCAGTAAGAAAACTTATTAAACAACATAGGAAAAGTGTAAATTTTGGTCAGCCCAGTAGTTGTATAGAAAAGACTTTCTTCAAACTATTTACTTTTTTACAATTGCATATCTTAATGAGGCAATAGAATTTAAAAGTGAAAACAAACAAGATTATTCTGAAAATAGATAATATTCTTTACTTATCTGTGGATTAAGTAGTAGGAAAAGGCAAGAATAAAAAACACTGAAAAGAATTTTTAAAAAGAAGTAAATAGAAGCCAGTGTGTCAATTGATTAGGAAGCTATCCCAAATATCTGCACAAAAAGCTAAGATGCAATAGCTTGTACCCTGGAGTGTTCTCTTTTGGAGTAGTAGAGGATGGGATAGAAAGGATGTGAGGAATGGATGGGAAGTTCCTGAGCAGCAGACAGGAGGCACAGGAAGGGCCTGCCAACTGTCATCAGCCAGCTTCTGCCCTAATTTGGGCAACAAGCTAAAATATGATTCGAATGCATAAGCGGGATATTTGGCAGGCTACCATATGAAAAATGAAGAGTAGGATTAGGAGAAAATGGAAGCTGGGATGTTCAGTTTTTCCGTCCAGGCCAGTCCTCTCACCATTTCTCATCACCCATTACTGTCTCTGTCTATCTCTTTTGCTGCCTATTGCTCCATCCACCCACTAACTTAAAACAACTGGCTAAGCATATGTATCAACTTATTAAATATAAGTGTTTCAAGGTAAATAACTGTTAGAATAGAGATAATAGCTAATCATACAAAATAAAATTAAAATTTACGATGTCTCATAACCAAATTGTTCGCACAAATAACTTTTTGTTATTTTTTATTGAAGGACTTTTTAAAATTTTTCTTCTTCTTTTCTTTTATTGAATGATGTTTTCCAACCATCTTTAGGTAACAAGCTCTCTATAAGCATATGAATATACATGGCATATAAATCAATAATCATATCTGTCTATGTACATACATTTATTTATATGCATGCTTACAAACTTATGCATACATATTTAATTTGAGAAAGGAAAATATTAGACTGGATAAATTGAAACCATTATTATTTGTGAAGTAAAATTGATTTGATAAAAGAAATTGAGAGAAACTATAACTGTATACCCATAGCACTGCTAATTTATGTCCACCCTACACCTGACCAGATTTATATGGTTTAAGCAGTTTTTTTAAGTTCAAATTAAGCCTGGACAAAAGGTGACAGGTAGATTTAATCATCTGCATTATTTTCAAACAATGAGCAGTGGCAATTCAGTGTTGCGTGGTATTCCCCACTTTGTTAAATCAAGGCTAGGCAGACAAAGTCAACTCATCAAGTTCATACCTATGTTCTGCACTGCACATTTGCTTAACGAGATTAAGCTGATATACTAATAGTTGATGCCAATAATAGATTCCTTTAGTGCATGTGACATTTTTCTAAAGACAAGCGTCATTCATTATTGTGTTGACAAAGCAATGCAATAGGATTAGCCACAAAAATCAGAGGTAATTATTTAAAAAGAGAAAAAGAAAAAAAATCTGCTTTTGAAATGGTCAATAATATGTAATGCAACTAAGTTCAAGCCATTCACTCATTGCTTAATTTGACACACTGAAGCGCTAATGAGATTTAATCCTTGGATAATCCTCCTCACTAATCTGCCTCGCACTAAGTGGATTCACCTACACAGTAAAAATACCAATACAAGATTATGATAAAAAATAGGCAGCCATTAAAAATATAATTGCTGAGATTATACTGGATATTGTAAATAATCAGCAATGAGTTGAGCTAGCAAATCCCTGATTTTTATTATTAGAGTTTCCATATAAAATAGCTCAGCTATGTTTATAATAGGATAAGGAAGTTATTTCAATTTTATATCAAAAGGCAGGTTATCAATATAAAAGCCGAGTCAAAAGTATTTACTTTACAGAAATGTCCCTAATGCTATATTTGTGATACAATCACTGACCAGCAAGGGATTTTGTTGGCAGGGAATGCCGAAGGGTTTTTTCTATTTAGAATGAATTTTGGTTGAGTTTAAAGTGAATTTTTCAATTATAGCATTTAATTAAAAACACACATTACAGAAAGTATTAAAAAGCAACAAATTCCAAAATTTTATTTTAAATGAAAATACAAGAATATATTAACAAAGTTTATTATCTATAGTCAGCTACACCTGTTTCACTTTATAAATGCCACCTTTCTAAAGAATTGGAAATGACAGATCAGCTGGAAACCATGAAAACTTTGAGGTATCATCCTGATGCAAGTGAAACAAAGTGGCTTTAGCTACTTTTCTAATTTTACTTTGGGTTTATATCGGTAAACAATGAAAATGAATATTAAGAGATAATTTTGTTTATAATAGCAAAGACAACAGCAAGGAAATAATTGTGAGATATCTCTTCAAAAAAACATTTCTGCGGGGTTAGGGTGGGTGAAATTAATTTCAAGGTATTAAAGTTTTAAGGAAATGATCTGAGATTGAAGTATGAACTAAATGTCCAGTCATAAGTAAAAATAAATCCATGCCATGTCTTTTAAAATATGAAAAACAACTGCAGAAAACAAAGATAAAATCAAGAGAAGCATTAATGTCTGCTTCTGCATTAGAATAGTCATGTAACTGTATATTTATGTAACAGAGGGAAATAGAATATACGTGTATGTCAGTGTATGCAAATATATATCTGTACTTGTGTATAGGTGCATACATTTATATAAGTATGAATAACTGAATGTATGTCTTCTCCAATTGATGGCCTCATTTTATAGAAGATGTCTCAAAGTATCATTAAATGACAGTGGAAATTGTTATGTCAAATCTGGAGTGTGGATCAATAACTGAATGATTTCATATCAAGGCACTGTTCCTTATATCTTGTCTCTACCAACCAACCTCTACATCCTTAACTTTTTTCCTCTCTTTTTTTCCTTATACTAAGTAGCATGGTATTAGTATCCTGGTATTAGTGCATCTATGTATTTTTCCCCTTCAGTCCAGACCTTTTCTAAGACAAATCTGCACAAGCCAGTCTCCAATTTTACATTCCTCAAAGACTTCAAGCCATGTTGACTTTCATTAGTTACAAACACATTCTGACCTGTAGCAATTTTTCAATTATTTTGCTCTTTATTTTACTTATGTCAGTTTTGTACCAGCACCAAAACTCTTTTATGATTAAAGTATATAAATAAAGCCACTTTGTAAGAAGTTTGATTTTATTTAAAAAACAAAAAAAATAATTTTTTTTTTAATTAAATTAAAAAAAATTAAAATCCGTTAAAAAAAATGTAGCTGTAAGGCACATTCTGAGATGTTATCACATTATTTTTCATGAAAAACTAATACTGAAAACATTGTATGTGCATATATATATATATGTATATCCTTATATAAATAATCGATTCCATTCTACCAAGTAAATAGTAAATGAAAAGCCATAAAGACATTAATAGACAAGCTCCATCCAATTCTTATCAGTGTGAGACTTCCTTGCAGATAGAGAATATGAGCATGGAATGTCTTGATATTATAAGCTCAAGTTGTATTTTTTTTAGTTCCTATTTCCTGAGTCATATTGAAGTTCAATTTCCTAATGTCAGATCATCCTTTGTTGAACATTTATTGATTAGTAATTTATTACTTCCAGCTGATAATGAAATTAATCCTTACCTTAATTGCTACTTGTTTTTTTTATTTATTTTTTATATTAACTTTTTCCATAATAATTTCATTCTTTTATTTTATCACTTGATTTTCAGATTTTGTCATAGCAGGAGACAAAGCTTTGTATTTTTTTAATAAGTTTAAGAATGTTAGTAACACTTGTCAGAAATATAAAATCTTGTTCTAGGCCACACACACAAAAGAAAGAATAAACATTTTTACTCATTAGATAGTTTGCTTTGAGAGGGCAAAACACCACAAGGGATTTGTTAGAGAAGAAGCATAAAAATGATAGTTTTAAAAAAAATTAACAGTTTGTGAGCAAAAAAGGGTGGCATGCCTTTATCCTGTGTCTTTTAATAAGCTTCCTTTTGGGAAATAGCAACTCGGCTGACAACAGTGTTCTGTTGCCACTCGAAGGTATGAGTATAAGCCAGGGAAATATTCTAATCAATACAACAAGAGAATTAGAGAGAAAAGGCATTAAAAGCATTTAGTTCAGCTTTTCAATTTACAATTTGAAGAAAAAAAAAGGGAGAAACATAATTTGAATTATAAAATATCAATAAATTTTGCTGTCGGTTTTTGTGGTTTTCTGTCATATTGCTTGACAGTAAGTGAACATGCTGATAGCATATTTCCTTTACTGTTCATTGTTAGAGGACTTAATGAAGACAATTTCTTTTTTTTTTACTATGTTCTGGTTAATAAAGTTAGGGAGGATGAGTTGGAATGAGTCAGTATTTGTCTATTTGACAAATGAGAAACTGCTTTGTAAAACACTTGCAGGCAGACAGATGTGTGCAGCTAGCGCTAGGATTGAAGAAGTTTTATTTGTGCCAATTATATCTATTTTTACATAAGACATACAACCGTAGCTTTTATGAACAACTTTTATCCTGTTTGCACTTAGATAATATCTCCTTAAATAATATTTCTTCAGGAAATAATTCCAAATTAAAATTTGTTTGGTTAATTTCCAATAGAAGACTGATTTGACAGAATGATGCTATCTGATAAATGTAAACAATAATCCATACCATGTCACCCGAGTATGGAGAACATACTGATACCCAAATATATTTCTCAATCTTTCCATATAATAATCTGTGCCTATAGTGTGTTGCCTCAATATAGAATAAAATAAGAGATAAATAAATATAAATGAAAGTATTAGATTACAAAAACAAAAAAAAATAGATAATTATATTGAGCTTTACTTCATAAAAGACTTTAGTTGCTCAAAACTCATGTAACAATATTTATATAAAAAGCCATAAATAATTAAAAAGATTATGCTAATGCAAAACCTGGTTAGTTTTAAAAAGTCAAAGAGAAGCTCCTTTGAAATATTAGTCATAATAGTTATGTAACTAAACTTGTTTCTAGCAGAACTAGGAAGGATACTGAACCTACAGTGATATCACTAATGACCAGGTACAGAGCAGGCAAATAAAATGATCATAAAAGTTTCTTTTTCTGGCCAGTAGTTTATACTTTGCAGAGGTGGAGTTTGCAAGGTAGTAATTAGTATGTAGTAAACTAGTAGCAGGATGTACAACTTTGGTACTTTGATAGCAGGCTCTGTGATTTAATATCTCTTGGCACAATGAAGAGCATAAAGGGTGATTTAGAGGGAAAGGACAAAGGAAGAGAAGTGTATTAGGGATAAGAACCTGATAGCAATAATGTATAAACGAGTGACCTCATACCAGATTTGATGGAAGTTCTTGATCAGAATTGATATATAACATGGGTCAATAAGCTTCATTGTCACTGGGTGTCTCACTATTGTGTCCTTGTGTCAGACTAAACAAAGCTTGGTAAATAACTATTACATGAGGCAAGTGACAGGCTTATTAATATTTACATGGTCGTTAGTTTACGTGACTCACAATTTTTAAAATATACATATTTTCAAAATATATCTATAGCTTCCTTATTTTATTTCTTGATAGTGTTAAGCTTTTAATAAGCAAACCATTCATTATGATTCTAAGAAAGCTATAGGAAAAAGATCTGATTTCAAAGTGATTAAACAAATTTTCTGTTTGATTCTAGTCAGTATTTAAAAAAATATTTGTTAGTCAGGTTTCACTTTAAACTAAAAATCAACTGCAAATTCCACTCTGCCTAAGATTGCCTAATTCCAATACTTTTGATATAAAATTAGTATTAAAAACCTATGAGCGAGAGATATAATTCATTTTAGAAACTGCTTATGAAGGTCAACTCAAACATAATTGTTGCCTTGTTTTCAATTTTGAATGAACTTTATTTGAATTTAGCTAACAGTAATACTTTGAAAAGTTATCACAAAGTAATAAGTAAGCCTGAAAAGACAAATGATGGAATACCTGCATGAGCAACTTATAAAAAGGGAACACAAAAAACTGTCTTTATCTATTATACACTCAAGCCTTATGTAGTCATTAGTTTGTTTTATATTGGAAAATTGACAACAAACCACTTTTCAAGAATAGAAAAGACTCTTACACAAAAAGAATTAGCAGATAACAAATCCTAGTATTTATTAAAATTATTATAACAGACGAGAACAGATCAGTAACTTCAGGTGAAATGATTTCAGAGACATTATTATTTTAGGCTCTCATTTCTATTCAGAATATATATTCCATGTACCTTGAGAGATAGATGGGGAGATATTTCATAAATAAAAAGAAGTAGAAAAAATTCCTATTGACAATTAAAAAAGTTGATCATAATTTTAATTTGTGATTTAAATATGGAGACAGATGAGAGATAAGTAAAAAATGAATAAAGTTCGCAACTTTTAATCTCTAACATGAATAAAAAAAATATTGAATCCAAAAATTTCTTTGAATTAAAAGATAATATAAGAGATCAATTTTTACTAAAGAAATCAAGAAATAGCCATAAAAAAGAAAGAAAAAAAAAGAAAGAAAACTTGACACATGGAAAATATAAAAACTCTCTTATCTATTTGGAGGGTTGAATTTATTCCAAATTAACAGAATGATAACAATTGTCTTTTGATGAACTTTTGTCTTCAAATTTTAGGACCATGTACATATACACAAATATTGGTTATGTGCATGCGTACAGACAGAAAGTTAAAGCAATACATTTTAATTTTGAAAGAATTCAAAATTGTTCATGTTATAGGGAAGAATTGTTTTTAGATGTTTAGAAAGAAAGCAACCTACGGCTCTGTTAGAAACTGACAGATGAAGAGAGTAATGAGAGCAGAAAGGGACATGGAACCAGCTGTTTAGTATGTCCAGGTAAGTTGGGATCTTAAAAACATGTGGCTCAGTGAAGAAAAGGAACTTTAGAAAGAGGGGCTCTGTGGGGCAGGGATGCACCAATGTGAAGAAAAAGTGGGTCAGCAGGAAAGAGAGCTGAATTTTCTTCTTTTTTTTCTTCAACTTTATTCCTCTGCTATGTTTTTCCTTTCCTGTCTGGAAAGATTCCCCACATAACACAAAAACGCAATGTAGGTAGAGTGGTATAGACAATGAAAATAACAATAACAAAAGAAGGTAGGCAAGCAAGGTAGGGAGAGTGTTAATGCAGTGTGTAATGCATCGGAGTGAGTGCTTTTAGGTTGGTCCAGCAGCACTATTTTGTCTTGTACTAATTCAGGCAGATACCATAGCACCCTCACCCTATTCAGGCCAGCCAGCATATCTTGTTTTTCCTCTCCCCCCCCCCATTCCATCCTTGTTGCTGCATCTCATCATCCATCCATCATAAGGCAGCCAGTCTACCTCACTGGCCCTGAAAACCAACTTTCAGCAGCTTGTGGTGATCATTGAGAAGAACTACTACGGCTTTTCTGCTTGTTGCTGTTAGGGAAAGACTTACTAGTACTAGTATGCTTGTAGCAGAAGTAGTAATATTTGCAGAACTCTAGTTATAAGTGAAGTATAAATATGACACGTGCAGTAGAGTACCACAGCAGTTGTAGTTGTATTTGAAGTTGTAATTTGGTTATACTGTTTAACACTGAAGCTTTCTGTCTGGAAGGAGTTAAGAACAATAGATACAGAAAGAAATTGAAGCAGTACCTCAGTGAATATTCAACTGGAAGCTATGAAACCCACAGTTCAATCCACAATATGAGGTAGGTGAGGCTGATCACCCATAACTCACTGAGAAGAAGGAATTTTTACCTTCAACACTAGACAGAACTCTTAAGTTATGGTAAACATTTCACTGAGCAGTAGGGGATGACAAACCACTGCTGTAATGTGCAAAAGAATAGTAAACATGCAAAAAAAAGGTTTAGAGGAAGTGAATGTAATCTTATTATGAATATGCCCTAGATTCATTCTATAATGAACAGCCAATAATGTTTCTAAGTCATTACAGATGTACCAATCACCTGAATTGATATGAATATGGAAAAATGCCATATATTTGATTAAGCTTTAGCCCATTAGACTTGAGAACTGATGCTATATTAAAAGGAAGTGTTAGTTACACTAGAGTTTATCGGAACCCTCAAAATGACTTTTAAAAGGTCCAAGGAAGATAAAATAGTTTGGGCCAGATGCAATTTCATTACCAAAGCCCATATTCTATAAAACTGAAAAACCCTTGTAACTTATTTGCATGTTCACACACTTTTCACTAACAATGAATTGAGAAATTGAGATAATGACAAAAATTGTTAATTGAAGAGACAAGAGAAAGTTTTCATTTGAATTCAGATAATCAAGCAATCATCACATCTATTACTGAAACCTTTTGTCCTCTGCCACTTATCTAAAATTAGTTGAAGAGTTAACTATTAAAAAATGAAATAAAACTGAAAATTAAAGTATTACATTATATATTAGTAGGATTACAATACTGATGTGATAATGGTCTGCTTTGTGTCCGAAACAGTTGCATATATCCCATAGATGCCAGAGGCAGGTGTTCAAGCCCAGGTAAAAGTCAGGATTTTGCATGTTGATTTTCACTTAGAAGATAGGACTAACAATTTTACTACTCCTGTTTCCTCCCATTCAATCTTGTGCAGTACTAAGCTAAACTTAGTAAATAGTAATAATAACTTGACAATTTATTCCTGCAGAATACAACAGCTGATAGGCCGGTATCATTTTACTGTTGAATATTATCAAAGACTTCTTTATGTTTTAGGAATACAAAATCACTTTCTTTCTCAAAAGTTGATAACTATTTGAAACAGTTTATTTCTAAATGGTGAGATGTTTTTATAAATTTTATTTAATGAAATAATATAGAAATGTATTTTTAGAATTTTTAAGCAGAAAATATATTATAGAATATTAATGTAAACAAGTGAAGTATTTTATCTTTATCAGTCCAAATAAGGAAGAACTCTTGATCAGAAAATTTTAAATCCTGACTTTTTCAACTAAAATAATCATAGAAAATCAAATCCAACAAATATAAAATCTTTGTTTTCAAATTCTTATTCTTTATGCATTTCATTTGATATAAGATATTAATGCTGAAGAAAACTTCATGTTATATTTTGAAATCTGAAGACACAAAACCAATGAAGCTAACTTATTTTTAGGATAAAACTAGCCAAACTGAAAGATCTTAACCATATTATGGAAAACAGATTTTTGAAGAATAATTATCATTCATATTTGAATAACCTACACAGATTTTTAAATACAAAAAGGTTCTACACAGTAATAATGCATGAAAGGATTACACTACAGATGAAATTGATTGAAAATGTTTTCTATAATTATCTACTTAGCTTTTATGATTTTCAGTTATTACTGTTCTCTCTTACGTTCTTTTTAGTCATCAATAAATGAAATATACATGACATGAAATATATGTACACTTATCTTACTTATCTTGAATAATTAGACAAGAAAGCTAATTAAGAAGAACTAATTATATTTATTTTAAATATTACCCACAGCACTTGATGACAATGGCATCTCAAAGCCAGCTGAACAGAAATCAATTGCTGGGATGAACTGGAAATTTGTGACAAATCAGTTGGAATATACTTTTCTAAACCTTTAATACTAATAAATATATTTCTATTTTATACATATTAGCTTTCAGGTTATAAAAGTACTAAGGCATTTTACATATTTCTTCATCTACTCGCTCTAACCTCTAAGAAACTTGACTACTACAGGCTTTTTACAACAGTTATTTTAGTTATAAAACCAATATTTCTTGAAATACAATGTATTATTTCTGTAGATCAGCTGAACATGCAAACTTAATCAAGTGAATAGAGGATTTTTTAAGGATTCAAGCCGTTCCATTTGACACTGACATAAAAAAACTAATAGCTAACATTGCAATTCTATTGCTTTGTTGTTACTGCTACATGATATTAAAATCACTAGAATCTTTGTATACCCTCATCCTTTCAAATAATTTGATTACAATCAAATTCTAATGTGTAAGATCTATTTCTATTTTAAAACAAAGACAAACAATCCAGAAGCCAACTGTTAAAAAAACAGGTCTGGTTAGTCATTCAATAGA
>VCCN01004112.1:5453495-5464826 GCA_006491835.1 Architeuthis dux | reverse complement strand
CCCCAGATTTTTCTAGACATAAAGAGTAAATGTGAAAATTTTCAACTCTCTAGCTCCATTTATGCAGTCTGTACACGCGACACATACATAGCCAGACAGACTCACTTGAAAACTGAAGAAACCTATGTTGACAATTTTGGTTGATGGTTTCTTAAAGCATAATGCAGCATTTGAATGCAGATACTAGTTAAAATTGAATGACATAAGAAAATAATTACTATTTTTGAGTGTCTAATAATATACTTATATATAACAATTGACTTTCAGACTCAATTTTGGCACATGAAAGTTCAATATGAACACAGAGAAATCAATGAGGCACAGATTTAAGTTAAATAAAAAGGAATGGAATCTGACAGCCAAAAAACAAAAAGCATTTCAATCGTCTTTAGTAATTTCAGAGTTTGATGAGTAAAAATATTGATATGGTAAAAGGTGAGATAAATATTAAAAAGGGGAAAAAGCTTTACAAATGGTTAACTCATCAAAAGCTTAGATGTAAAACAAAAGAGAGAATAAAGTGATAAAGACCTATCCCAAAATTGCTAACAAAATTTACTATCAACACTACTTACTGGTGGCTCATCCATCAATAAATATTGAAGATGTGTCAAAAGGGATTCATGGCAAACTGCAAATGCAAAGTAGATAAGCTATTTCTTAAAGTTAAGCCACTTCATAAGCAAGACCAACTCTTTGGAAATATATTGCACAGCAAATATGAGTATAGGTCAATATTTGGACCTGCCAAAGTAAATTTTATGACAAGTTCACCAGAGCTGAAATATACAAACAAGTTTAAAGCTTGACCTTAACCTTTACTGACAAATGTTAAGACAGAAGGTACAAATTTTGAAGTCCAGCAGAGTCAAATCAAAATTTAATAATCAAATTTCAGCCAACTAAACACAAGCCCATGTTTATACTATCATTATTTCATTTTTCAGATAATTAATAAGGGAAATAATAGTGGAGAATGAAGCATTGGCTGATGTATAATGACCAGCCAGCCAATACTTTAAAAAGTTCCAACAGATCTTTTATGACCTCTAGCAATGGAGACCAGACTTCAATCAACCAGGAGAAAACAGAAATTTAAACATTTCGGACAAAAACAGGAAATGACAATAATCATCAAGTATCAAAGAACAGATACTCAATTAGGGGTCTATAGATTGGCCAGGGGTGTCAGTCAAATATTTAAAACTGATGAGTTATATTTATTTTTTTAAGAGATTTATATACAAAAGTAGCTACATGTTGTTAATAAATATAAACTCTAGTAATTATTTTTATGGAATTGTTATTTTATCAGATTAAGTGTTTATATTCATTCATACAAGTATTCTATAGATGTTGTCAAATTTTTAAAAATGCCCAAGAATCATTACTGTTACGTTAACAGTGATATACCATTTGGATATAGAGGATTTACAAATACAAGAACCTTTCTTTTCCAAGATGGTAATAATATAGAGATAGACAACCTTACAGATGAAATAGAAACTTCATCCAATGCTTTATAAGTACAGATTTCCTTAGCATCGATGCAATAGTTATTGTAATTCCAATTTCCTCAGGTTTCACTGACATGTTTGTAAATAGTGACGGAACAAAGTTGGAAAGTCGAAGAGAAAGGGAGATGGGACACATGTTTAGAAAGTAAGAGAACTAAACAATTGCATCTGGAGATAGTGTTATGTTCATTTATTTGAAAAGTCTGGTCAGTTCAGATTTGTTGCATGTTGGCTAAAAAGTTATGTTATTTGCTTTCATTTATTTTGGAGAAAGACTTTGTTTAGTTGGAAAGTCGAAGCAAAAGGGAGATGGGACACATGTTTAGAAAGTAAGAGAACTAAACAATTGCATCTGGAGATAGTGTTATGTTCATTTATTTGAAAAGCCTGGTCAGTTCAGATTTGTTGCATGTTGGTTAAGAAGATGTAAACTGGGCAGTACGCCAATGAAAATTTGAAATTAATCACATATTTCCATAGGTTAGAGATATTCATAGCCATCACCAAGCACACTTGAAAAGTTTGTGCAACCATTTTTACAGTGAATGCTCAACCTCTAATGATGATGGTGTAGAGAGGAATCAATAATATCCCCTTCCCCATACACAACTCCATCATTCTTGTTATCATCATTTCTGTATAAGGATATTTTTATAAATGATGGCAGCCTTCCCCAAACCTCCCTATCTTTCTGACCCACTCTATCTCGGTCTCTTTTTGCTGCTGTTTGCCGACATTCAAGTCAAAGTGTCACGTTATATTTAACAGAAACATTTTGTGAAGGGGTTCCTTTGCTAATGCTTTCATATTGAAAGAATTGGAAAACCTGATTATGCCGGGTTAGCTCCCAGCAAACTTTGTTCATGCTATCACAAGTGTTTGCAGCATCTTGTTGGTTAGCGTCAGTGCTATCACTCTCTTCTTTTTTGGTGATGATTCTTACAAAGCAATTCAACACACAAGAATTTCAACATAGTTTTATTCCTTAATGCTTCTAGTGGAAAGTAACAACAATTTTTTGCCGATTTCCTTCCTTTTTACAGATTAACTCTGGAATAGGGAAGGTGGTTTTTTTGAGGTCCAAGAAAAGTACATTTTTGTACTGTTGGAATTATTTATTTATTTATTAAAAGTTAACATCCCTCCTCTTTCTTCTATCTCGCTGCTTCTGCTGCCTCGTTGTGGCCACCCCACCCCAACTTACTGTTGCAGTGTTAATCATCCCAATGCAGTCATGAGAGTACAAGAATACCCTCCAGGTCTTTAGGAACAGAGAGGAGAAGAAGCAGAGAATCGTGCATGTTCAAATTTTAATTAAATATCCCTGTTTAGGTCAAGTTTTCTACAATCTATTTCTTTATTGCTAATTTTCATTTTATTTTAACTTCTTTCTTTTTTGTTCTTAGATTCTAATCAATAATTAACAGGATCAAAATCTTGAAGCAACTATAATGAATGCAATAAAGATAAAGCCTTTGAAATTTTATATCAATCAAAACTATTTTTTTGTTTATATTTTACCCCTAAATTATAGTATTTTGATTAACTTACTCTTGTAAGAATTCTGGGATACCTGTCCCTCAAACATTCACAAGTCAGTTACATTTTTAAAATAATATTAACTAAATAATTTTTTTCATTTATCAGTGACAGAATTGAGATATACTGTTAATACAACAATTATTAGTAATAATAACAGTAAAACTTAAGGATAGATACTATGTGATATAAATTATTTTTAAATAAGGAAAAAACAATTATATTCCCTATGCTTATAATAGTTATTCCGAAAATAACTATATTTTTCAAATTCAGGGTCAAAAGATAATTATGCAAATCTACATAAATTAGTAGTTTTAGTAGTAAACTAGTAGTATAAATTAATGTTTTTTTCTATCTTTTCCTTTGTTTCCCCTAAAATAGATTTATAACATCTAAATTTTGCTCTGACAATAGTTATTGATTTGGACACATAAAGTTAATCTTTGCTGGTGTTGACTTCATAACAATTAAAAGGTCTATTTTTTTTCTCATTTTGTTTAATAGGAATTGTCAATTGAGTGACCAAATGAAAGAAAGGTGCACTGATGTGCATCTATTGATGGCTTGTAATCACTATTTATTACAATATATAACCAGTATGTCTGCATGTTCAGACATTTTGGGAAAACTTTTAGTTATTGCTGAGGAAAAGCAAACATCCCCAAACCCACATTTGTCCATGCTTTCTTTTTTTATGCCTGACTTTAAGCAGGCTTTGAAAAGGACAATGTACTTATTGGTATACAAACAATACCCACAGTTCAGTGAATACTTATAACATGAACAATAAAAAATAAAAATATGGTGTCCTCTGATGGTAATTCAGTTTTTTGAATATAAGATCTATATAAAAAAGATTACAAAACCGGATGCAATTTATAGTAATTTGGTGGATGAGTAATTTGTTAGTGCTGTGATGTGATTTAATCAAAGCAAACTTATCTTTTGTGAATCAAAAAATCACTTGATGAAGGTTAGAAATTTACTGATCAAAAGTTTTGAGTTTAAAGTTTGAATAATAAACTTTCTATAACATCAATGATCTTTAAAACAAAATGAAATAAACAGACCTTTGTAAATATATTATAATTAAAGAAAACATTAAAAAAAGTGTTAAAATGAATACATGTAAAAGCTAAGACAAAATGGATAGAAAGGCCTATTTTTGTTCATTCTTAGTAAAGAAAGCATATTTGATGCTTATATATATATATATATATATATATAGTATAAAACTATATTTTATTAGTTTTACTAAACTTTTAAAATCAAAATTGGATAATGGTGACTGTTAAACATATCTTTATGTTGCAATATAAGCCTAAACTGTAATTACTTTAATGAGCATTTATTTCATAAAACGCATTTAATAAACAGGAATAGTTCATGTAACAGGAAATTTTGCTCAGATTTACAGAATTAATAGTAAAGTATTCTCTGATTTCATTTCGAATAAAGTTTTTTAAAATGATTATGTGATTTATTTTTGCATATGAAAGATGAACAAAATTATGCACCACGGTTATGTAATATTTGCTCATGAATTTATTAAACAGGATTTAGTGTTTTTTGTACTTAAAAATGCATCTTTACTGATTCAAAGTAAACCTTTTAATTTCATGAAGTTTTAATTGTAAGTAATTTTTTCTGACATCCATCAAGTAACATATCAATCATTTCAGATTACTTTTGTTCTTTTACAGTATGTACAATAATGAAAGTGAAAAAAATGCTCATTTCTCTTGAAAGAAATATTGATTAGAAATACATTTTGTACAGTTTTGATAATGGATATAATGAGACTGACAAAGTAACAAGAATACGGATGATTTTCTCAGTCTTTTTCTATTACAGGAGACTAATGATAATTATATCTTTTGTTTCTAGTAAAATCACAGTGCAGTCATATCATTTGGATTTTATGGATATAATAAAACTAGCTAAATTGTGCTAGGTCAAACTTAAAATATCAGCCCATTTAGTGACAGTTAATTCATTCAAGTAAACTGCACATATATACATATATACCTATATAAATACACATGTGATTATATACACACACACATACACAAACCATCAGAAAATTCATAAGATCATAGAGAATGATATTTTTGGCAATGGAAATGAGAGCAACAGTTAAGAACAATGCCTAGTTATTTTAAAGAACTATTGTGAAATAAGTTAGCGAGAGAGTCAAGCTAGAAAAGTTTAGCCAGACCAGAAAACAACAATGACTAATCTCAACCAATAGTTAACCTTGCAATTAATTTATTGTATATATTATTTTAATAAATATATACCCAATCTAGAAAAAGGTTGAAGAGACATCTTTACAAAAAAAAGTGTGATAATTAGCTCAAACAGTTTTAGGTAAAATATGTCACAGTTCAACTTAGTGATTACAGATATTGAGTTAAAATATTGAATATTGTTCTTATAGCAGACAATGAAGAACATGAGTGAATCAAGCAGAATTAGCAATCTAATGACGTTCTTCATCATTATTAGCAAAATTCAATGAACAATAATTTTCACAATTTTACAATCCTTCTAGATCACAGAATCAAATAGGAAAATCAATAACATCATGGAATATTTTTAGATAATTTTATCAACTAAAATCAGCAGAAAATACAATTTTGATTTGAGCCGGCTCAGTGCAGGCAATAGTCAGTAGCAACATTTTGACAGTCAAGATGCTAGACTTTATTTAAAAAGAAAGACGAAGACTAAACATTAGTTATGGAAAAAGAAAGAAAGAAACAGAAATAGAAAGAAAGAGAGAATTAGAATTAGATGAAAACTGAAGTGAGGGGTGATGAGAAAGTCTTGAGTAATTTTATATGGTGGCCATTAAATATAATGTGCAATGGTTGAAAAAGAATTTCAGATCTGTAATCCTCTTATATCTGATGCATATGGTTTGGATATTCATCCGGCTGAGTGAGAATATGGAATATATCCAGTGGAAAGGATGCCGACCTCTCAATCATAACAGAGAGAGAGAGGCAGTCAATTCCAGGATTTTCATGCACAGAAGTATGGGATATGAAGGAATGAGTGAAGATTTGCCAACAGTGGAAAGACTTACTGAAGAATTCACTATGTGGACTTAGTGAAAAAAAAAATTCATATTCAAAGAGAAATAAAATCTACCATAATGAACAACAACACTCAAGCAGAAAAATATGTCTCTCAATAAGGCACAGATTCATGTAGAAAAAAATCCCTATAGATGTCTAATGCCATTTCAATGTTAAGTAGTGATGAGTTGGGCAAAAGAGGTGATGAGATACAACTACTGTATAAGTTAGTGATGTACCGGAATATCAATCCGGATGGATATCCGGCGCCGGATTCACAAAAAATGATCACTGCCACCATGTGGATCTGCCGCCGGATATCCGACTGGATTGATATTCCAGTACATCATTAGTATAAGTATTGAAACAAAATGAAGAGGCTTGATAATTTTTTTATATAATATAACTGATTGGCATTTATTTCTGTAGATAATAAATGAAAAAGTTATGAATGCAAAGTGGAGAAGGATCAGCATATTATGAAATTCACTTGAAGTCTAGCCTTGCAGATTTCCAAAGAATCTACTAAGTTAAAAAAAAAATTAAATAAAATGAGAAGGATATAAGTATAAACAAAATTAATATTAAGAAAATAAATGGTTGTGTAACTGTAAATGGCTGTATAAGTCAATCTGTATAAAACAATGTCAAAGTGAAATTCTTTTTAGTTGTTTTTCTTTAAATTATGAATATGAATTTATAGGAATTATGCAGTGTCAAAGATCCATTTACTTTTCTATTGACAAATGTATAATAATGAATATTATAGTTAACACATTATAATATATTGTCACCTTTTACACACTTGTAGGCAAAACAGAATGCTACACTTATTATCTATTAAGTCATTCTTTCTTGATAGTGTTTCCCATGTTATCAGTTTTTTTATAATTGTTCTTGACTGAATACAGATATCTCTCAATAGTTTGACTCATTTTAAATTAATTAAAAGTTTAAACTTATCTGCATTAAATTAACGATCCATCAACCAGGTCCACTGCTTTTTTAAAGACAAGCAATTTAGACCATTCATCAACAAAAAACCATGGGGCTTAATGAAGTATAATTTAGTAGTGATAAATTGTTCACATTTGAATGTAAGAATGAAGCAATATTTTAAAGCAATAAAAATGGCAAATGTTTCAGTACAACTTGTTTGATTGATACAGATTGTCCTCGAAAACAGGGAACTATGACCGAACAAGACTGTAACTTTAATATATTATTTATTTATATCCATCAATATACAGATGAACATTAATGAAATAAACTGTAGTCCAATCATTTTCATTTCAAGGATCAAATTGATTATATAAAGGATAGGTATGAGTAATTCTTTTTAAAATTACAAGAGAGAGAGAGAGAGAGAGAGAGAGAGAGAGAGAGAGAGAGAGAGAGAGAGAGAGAGAGAGCATCAGTCAAACAAATGTAAAAAGCTAAATGTTCTTTATACAGGAAAGAGAATTAGTTGGTCCAAAGATGCCAATGCAACAGCAGCAGGAAAATGAAGTGTGGAGAGAAGCTAACTATCATTAGCAGAGAAAGAGAGAGACCGACAAAGAGAGAGACAGAGAGAGAGAGGGAGAGACCAAGAAAGAGAGAGCGAGAGAGACACAGAGAGAGCTTCTCATGCTAATACCCGTTTCTTTTAGCAGTCACCTAGCTTTATGGATTGACAAAACATTATTTAGAAGAACAGTTGTGTGCAAGCTAATACAGGGAATCATAAACGTTCCCTTTGATGTTATTAAATTTCTCTGATTTAATAATGACACCAGAACAGTCCCCGAAGACATGGGGGAAGATGCCAATGCAATACAAGAGTGAGGCAGACAGGCAAAACTTGCTGCTGAATACTATAAATCAGTTAGGGTGAAAATTAAAGCAAATGAAATTAGAACCACAATTCTGATTACAATTTGTCTGTGATTAAGTCTTGGGAAATAAAGAAAAAAAGTGTTGTTATCAAATGTGAGTGAAGTTGAGTAATAATGAGAGAATTACAACATTTATATTTAGAGACATGATTATGCAATTACCAATTAAAAAAAAAAAATCACTAAGGAAGTTCAAATCATCAATTAAAATACAAGTGGATTGTCATTATAATGTACATAATTTCAAAATTATATTATGAGAAGCGTAACAATCTAACAGATAAATGCTAAAGTAACCAAAGAGAATGTTCAATAATGATATTATCTATATCATACCAAAGAAAAAAAGTGACTGGATGTGGGGGAGGGGGTTCTTAATGTAGATCTTAGTTATATCATTGAAATCCAAATGCAAGATTTTTTTTATTCCTTGAATGACGTATAAAGTTCTAAATAGGTCAGGCAGACTTCAAACATTTATTAGAAAAACAGTTCAGAGGATTTAATAATTTGTATTTTCTATAGTATAAGTTGTAGAATCTGTCATGTAAAAGATAAGAAAAATTACATTGCAGTTTCTATTGTAATCTAAATCAGAAATATACTTATGAGTCACTGAAGATTTGTTCTGTATTTTTAGCATTCTAATAACAAATGACCTCATTAAAAACAATTTGCAAGAATGAGTTTTATATATGTATCAGAATTTGAAAGCTCAGTCAGTAGAACACTGAACTATCAGCTATAAGACTTATAGTTCAATCCCAAGTATGTCACTAGAGAAGAGGTGCCAAGCCTCTCTTCTCACAGTAATGACTGACTAACAAAGTTTAGTTGGGTTACTTTCCTTCCTTAGTTATTCATGTGATCAATATGGATTAGGATTGCATGATTACAGATCTTTAATAAATCTCCCATTATTGTGTTACTTCATGTACTTTAGACATTTGTACTGTTTTTAATCACACTTACTTTTATATTCAGTGGTTTCCTGAATCTTTTTTTGTAGAACCTCGAAGAGTAAATTAAATTTTACATTTGACAATATGACAATCACACAACAGAATCGAGTAAAATAAGGTTTGACTCAAAAGAAGTATCCAAAGAGATTGTTAATAGGTATTTAGCCAAGCAGAGACAGGTGCCAGAATTGTAGCTATTCCAGACTATCAATTAACAAGGTGAATCTGGAAGAGAGTGATACTTTGATCTTCAGCCAAAGAGCTGACCAGTATGACATTACTAAATAGGGTTGCCCCACTTTTATAACAAGGCATGAAACTCTTCTTTTCCATGCAATAAGATTTCTTTTAAACTTGCTTTTAGAAGACAGCAATGCGAGGAAGAGTAATGTGAGGAAAAACTAATGGTTGTATAAGATCTACAGGGTGGGTGAGAAATTATATGTAACTTTTATAAATATTGCTCTATTTTCATGAAACAAATGTTATTGAATTTCAACACAGAAGGCAAATTCTACCATTGTATGATCCAAAGTAAAGCTAGTTTGACTACAATTGAACAATGAATAAAGTTATTGCCAATTTCCAATAGGGAGTTTCTTTTCATCCAAACCTGTTTTACGTCCAAAGTTTTTTAACAAAAACAGTTTGTAAAGGTGTTATCTCCCTTTCTAAGATGAGTGGAGTTGCTATTAACTTGGCCAAACAAAGGTCAAAAACAAATTCATTAAATAGCATCCTGTGGGATTCAGATAGAGTTTGGAAAACATTGTTTCAACAAACATGTACGACTATCAAATTCATTATGATGTATTTTAGCCAGTGCTGTGACTAGTATTATATGCAGAGATGCATGACAGCTCAGCTTGGAATATTGCATTCACAATGCACGATTGTATTCAAATATGTGAAATATTTCGACAAGCCAGTTAATGGCAGAACAAAGTGTGACTAAGATTTGTGAATGGATTGTAATGGTTATTTCAGCAAGGCTTTGATCCCAATATGGAGATCCTGCTTTGATCAACCAAGTTTTTGTTAAGATTTGATTAGGAAAAGAAATGAATGGGCAGCAGACAACAAAATTGGATTACAGCCAGTTTCCAAGTTGCCTGTAGCAGTTGCGGCCTTATGAGTGCTAACAAATTCACCAGGCAGAGCGTATACCTCATCAGAAAATAATAGGAAGAACAATGAAGTGCTGAGTCAAAATACTGCCAGGAATTTTGTTCTATACAAAATTAACTTGCTGCTGCTGGCTCAGTTTCTACAAGAAAGAAGGCATTGGTAACAGAGAGGAAATGGTGAATAGATTTCTGAAAGACATATTTCAGAATGTTACCCTGTAATAAAGATAATTTAACATTGATAAATAGTGAAAATGAGGAGAAGTTCTTTATATTTTCAGCATGTGACTGTTGCATTTATAAAGGTCTTTCAAAAATGATTCTAGCTCATGGAATAAACTACAGAATTTGTATAAAATCAATCATTTGTTGAAAAAGTTACTAAGATGAAATATGATGATAAAAAGTGCACAAATATTTGTTTAACTTAATTAGCAATAATTTAAGACCAATGACTGAAGCTATCTTTGTAAGAGATATAAATCAATGCTGACTGAAGCCAACAGGCTTGTGGTCTAAAGGTATAGAATTCAATGCTCAGTACTAGGTAAGTAAAATCATTAACAGGTCTGAAATAAGATCTCTATGACATCAGGATAAACAGATCAGTAAGTAAATAGTAACCACAGTTGGAATATACTAAGGCAGAAGATGGGATATATAGTGCCAAGTGAGAAAAAAACACTTCCAACAAAATATGAAACGTTTCCTGAAAAATTCATTAAAAATAAATTCTAATGTATATTAATATTATTAAAAGCTCATCTAACTACAAATAGAAAAGCACAATATTAAGAATAATAAAGACTCAAATTTCAATCTGATACCTTCTATTTAGTGAAATTCCATATCATTTTTCCAATTATTTTGTCAAGATTATATTCTAAATTATTGAAGTTACAAGTAACAGAAAACAAGTTTTAAGTAAACAGAAATGGTTTGAATAATTGACTATAATTTGGCTTTTGAGGGAAAAGAAGAAGACTAAAATTATAGCAGGATAATAGACAATAAAATTATGTGCCTAATTTTTCTTAGTACAGTATATATTACAGGTTTGGTTAGTCACCTAATAGAGACCGTCATATGACCAATGTCTTATGGCAACATGCTGTGTTGGGGGTGATCAAGTAAAAAATTGGAAAAAGAGGTGATAAGTTACTTCTATCATCTTTTGTTGGGGAGTGATCACTAAGAAAAAGGCCAAATTTTCAATAAACAAG
>VCCN01004112.1:5413487-5453485 GCA_006491835.1 Architeuthis dux | reverse complement strand
TTGGACAGTGATCACCAAGAAAGGCCGAATTTTCAAAAAGCAAGCGTAAATGCTGCTGGGTACAAACTAAGGGACCAATTTAGCATGAACTCACATTGCAAATTGAACCCCCACTAAAAACTATCTGTGTGTGTGGGGGGGTTAAAAAAGAATATTTTCTTCTCTAGACAATGTTGAAATGTTCAGCCCTTAAGCTCCATTGGTGCGGCTTATACGCGTGATACATACATAGCCAGACAACCAGACCAATTTAAAAACTGAAGAAACCTGTGTTGATGTTTATGTTGACAGTTTTGGTTGACGGTTTCTAACAAGGAATAAATGTTTTCAATTATCCACAGAATAGTACTGCTGGCTTTGATTTGTCTGATCCCAATTCTTGCTGCTTCTCTGATTTCTTACAGCTCTTCTCTCTACATATGCCTCTACCCCCTTTATTATCCACAAAGTAGCATCTAATTGAACACTTGTACAAAATGAAATGAGAGATTCTGTCAGTGACAGAACACAGAGGGTTAATCACATTAGTAAGAAAGTATTTGTATCATTGGTAAGTGAAGCAAGCAGAGCAGGAATCCTGAACCAATCTGGTTAATACTAGTCAGTTTGGATAGGAGTTGATCATGACCATAATTTCTGGTTGATACCAACAATAAAGAATTAGTGCATTCCTGAAACGACAACCAAGGTAAGCTTCTAATATCTAAATGCCAAGATAGTAAATATAATCCTGCCACTGATAAACATTGATTGTGACTGCGTAGAAATCATATTAAGCTGATACCCAGAGCATTGAGAAATTGATTGCGCTCAAGTGATTGTGGAAATCACAATGACAGCGTGGTCTTGATGCAGCAAGGGACGAATGAGCAGTGGATGTCTTAAACAGAGCCCAGCTTCATACTGACAGCACTGTCACTGTTGAGCCAGGAATGGAAGATCCCTGTTCATTCAACAACCACCTTTCTTTTCTCTCTCCCCCCTCCCCTGTTTTTCCTTCTTTCTTTCCAACTTTGGAATCAGCAGGTCAGTCAAGATCCACACACCTAAAGCAGCAAACTTTTAAAAGTTCGGAGTGGTAGAAAATGATAAACAATATAAGAGTTTTGCAGTTTTGTATGGCTAAATAGATGAAGGCAGGCAGGAAAAGAATGAACCTCATTAAAAAAGATGATGCTTAAATTTATTAAACAAGCAAAATATTTCTGGACAATATCTTCAAAATAAATCCACACTGATCATCTCTCAAGTGAGAATGAGTTTGTTAAAATTGAGAATGGTATTACTTTTCTGCAGGGATTGTGGCAATCCAGATGAAATAAGCTTTTTAATTGAAATCATTTACTTTCTAAGTAAATAGCATCATTTGTATGGTTGAGTCATCTCTTCCGTTACACTACTGTACATTATACTAATATTAGGATTAAATTTTATGAGCCCGTGCAAGGCAGCTGGGAGCTTGGGCAATGCCTGGGCTCGGTGCCACCACTGAGGTACATCACTCCAATGCAACTATTATATATTCTGGCAGTATCCTGTGATATTCGTGGAGATCTCATTTTGTTTTATGCATGGCAATAAAAATAAACTTTTATTTCTCAGATTTCCTTGGGCAAAACTAGGAGTGATGCAATCAGCTTTCTACCTAAAAATCTTTAAAAGCCAATTTTTCCCAATGGAATTAACTCCAGAGATTAACAGTAAACATTAATTGTATTTCACTTGTGCAATTTTCATTTCTAACATATTTTCTATCAAATCAAAAAGATTATGGACACTTTTTTCCGTACCAGACTTACCCCATATAGGATTTTGCCCAAATAAAAAATTAATTCACATGGAAAAATGTGATTAAACTTAGCTCATTAAAAAAATAGGCTCGTTCAGAAGCAATCAGGCGGCATTACGATGGTCTTTTAGTCCTTATTCTTTCTATTTGCTGACCAATAATCCGAAATCTTTACAGTACAAGTAAAAAATAGAACAGATTGTTTATAATTACCAAGTTAATAGAGAGACAATTAAGGATGTGTTGTCCCCTCTAAATAGTATGATATAATGTGCTGGTGGGATCTGTGCAAGACATACCAGAAAAGCAATATAAAATACAGCTATTCAGTAATCTATTAGGAGGCCTTTTTATTCACTGAACTTGTTTCAGCCTGTGTAAGCACAAATGAAAAGGACACAGCAAACAAGAGAAGGAATGAATACACTGAGTCAAATGCAGCAATCCAACATTAATTGTGTGATGAGCAATAACACTCACATGCACACAACATCAACATACAGTCATCCAATTCTGTTCAGTTGGAGAAGTGTGGAGATAATAAAACAGAAATATTAAGAAAAACAAAAAGTCTCTATCACTAAGTAAAAAACAAATATCTGTGATTTGTAGCACAGTTAATATAAAAAGTGTAAAAATAGAATCTTTTTCTACTGAAACAGATTTAAATGATGCATACATTTCCTTGGCATAAGAATAGATTAAAATTGTCAATTACACACTGAAGATCAAAGAGATTTGCAAAACCTTTATATAATGCAAATAATAAAAAGCACTATATATTCTGTGATCAGTGAGATGATAAATTATATTAATATTGGTTATTATATCATTACTACATTGTTAGATATTGTATGAAATACAGTAAGATTTTTGGAAACATAAAATATTCCAGTTCTATAAATTGCAACTGTTACTTCACACAAAATGCCTGTATAACCATAAGTTATTTAAAAAGAATTATTAATTAGTATCAACAGCTTTAAGAGTAAGCAATATAGACTGATAAGATAATTGTAATTGTAAGAACAAAAAACCAACAGTTAACCATAACTATCCTAGTTATAGTTGGATTTTAAATTGCTACTAAATCATGACAGTTACTATTCAGGAAATATATTGTTATAATGTCTTTTGTCAAACAAAGACTTGTGAAGTTTTATCCATGAGCAATTATTTCATACTGTTATGTTCTTATATAAATTATAAGAAACTTTTAGGCAACTTAGAAATCAAGTATAGGGATTCTTGCCGGAAAACTTGCCCAAGAAGATCCCGCACATTTTGAGGAGAATCTGTCAGGTAGTGTGGCTTCTTGCCACAAATTAATTAATCAAGTTGTCTCACAAAATCTTTGATAAAAAAAAATATAGAAAATTGGCTTGAAAGGTCAAGGCACAGTTAAGACTGCAGTTTTAATGATAACTAGAGTTTTTTTTAAAAACCTACAATGATGAATTTGATGACTGAATGCAATGCTAATCAGAACAGACTATCAACATTTTATTTGGTTACTTCCATTCTTACTTATTTTGTTTCAGATATTTTCTAAAATGTCAACATATGTTGTAGGCTAGTTTGCAAATAACCACTTACACTTCACTTTGTGTAATTTATCTGTCAGAGACACAATAAATGCATTATATTTACTGAAATGTCAATGATAAGTCTTTACTTAATATACAGGGCATTCACTTTCACTGGGTCGAATTTTTATATAGTTTCTTTTTTAGATTGAAAAGCCTTTTACATAAGAAGTATATTAGGATTATAGCTATTTTATTCCCTAGGTTTTAAAACATTCAGGAAGTGATAACTTGAACAAGGGATAGTAATAATACCCTGAGATATCTCGTAAAAATATAATAGCACTAAATGAAAGTGGAATACTTCAAGTGTGGGAAGTGAGAGTGATATCTTGTTTCAATTAAGTGCATTCCATCTAAAGTGACAGTAAATTGAGAAATATGTTTAAAACAATTAAGTTCTCAACTTTTAATTCTTATCTATCCATAAGGAGTTCCTCTTATTTGTGTAGTAGCATAAATACAATTTAAAATATTTGTATGCACTGAACACACTTTCGGCAGGAAAGACTTAGTACAAAATTGTAACTTTAGTATTATTACTAATCATCAACACAGACCATAATTACTAAGTATCATTCATTTAAATAAGAGAGAATAAGAAACTGAAAAAGCTAGTATATTAGAAATACACTTGTTGGCTTGCATATCTAACCAATTAGCCTGTCAAAACTACTCAAAACAGAAAGCGTTGTAATCAATGGGCCTGATCGAGAGGAACAAAAAGTGAAAAAAAAAGAGTTTATCAAGAGAAAAGAGCCATCTATTTGCAACATGTACCAAGGAGAGAATGGGAATATTGTGATGAGAAACCCATAAGCCCATCAGGATGGATCACTTTATTAAGTGGATAAATCACTTTATTAAGTGGTCAGCTAATCAAAGAGACCTTACTAAGGGAAAACAGCCTATTCTTTGTAATAAAAGAATTAACAAAATCAGCAAAGCCTTACTCTTCTTTTCAAAAGCAAGCAAATAAACGAACAAAGATTACTGTCATATAATCAATTGACACAATCATCTCGATTAATTCATTGTCAGTGCTGACAACTAAGAAACCGTCTTGCTTATAACATTCAAGTTATATTTAGAAAATAACTAATATTTCAATAATCGCTTCCAGTCATTGAAGTTAAAAACAAAGTGTAAAATAAATTCTTATCTCTCTAGTTAAGCTGAAAGGATTAACTGTATGAATGTGACATGAAATATCAAATGCTATTTAATGTTTGAGGGTGAATTTTGTTAAAAAGTTAATCTATATGATATATTCCAATAGAAAACAAAACTAAAGACACATAGATAAATCATGTGATTCCAAGCAATATTGCATAAAGAAAATTTTGTAGTAGAGATTTAAAATTTCAATTTCATTTTAAAACTAAATAGCATGTCACTCATTGATGTTTCAATCTAAGTGTATAGAAGTGATTGTCAGATTCATATATTAACCAAGAGCAAGGAAGCAATAGAGGCAATTCTTCAAGTTATTAAAAAGGCAATGCATATCATCAAGAAACTTGTTCTCCAAAGTTACTTGGATGAGTGAACAAGTTTTAATTTATATTAAAATCCATAGCTCCATGTCAGAAAACGCTGACTGGTCTTAAAAGATATAAAATGGAGATCTTTGATCAGTTCAAATATCGTTAGAAGACTCTTGCTGACCAGAGAACTCAAATAGACTGAATAGAAGGAAAAAACGAAGAAGAAAAAAGCAACTGAAAATGGAATCCAAAACAGACAAACATTTTTATATGTGAGATGCCAAATCATTTTTATTTTGTGCATCCACACACACACACACAACACTGAGGATAATTGTGCCAAGAAAACTATTGACCATTGACCATTGACAAATCTTTCTGATGCAAGTGTAATAAGCTGTACAGAAATACAGTCTTCTTGATAAAATCAGGCCAAAGGAGTAAGAAATCTACAAGGGAGAGGGGAGAGAAAGTTGGTGCTTATCGAAGCTCACTAGTCAGTTTGTCACTGCCACAACAGAAGAAAGATCCAACCAATCAATGAATAAGCTGAATAGCCACAAAGTAGGGTCACGAAAAATTTATCAGTTTATGGTGGTTGTGATGTGCTAATAGCATAGCCAGAAGTTGGTGTAGAGGTAGTGGAACTAGTGGCTGGCCCCAGCAATCAATTGCCAGTCCTTACAGAGACACAGAGAATAAGATGGAGACAGGGGACGGGTAAGGATGATGATGGAAGAGGGTGTGGGAGAGAGAGAGAGAGAGAGAGAGAGTAAGACAGCTGCAAGTGAAGAGCGACTTATTGATCAACGTCAATGTCCAGCCTCTCCACTACTGACAAGGTCCTGGCTACTGGACATTCAGCACTGGGCTGTGTTTTGTGCACTACTGCACCAGGCTGGTCGGAATTCACTCTGACCATCTGCCAGGAACTGACCAGCACTGGGTCCTGCTGGAGTTCAAAGCAAGAAGCCCTCGTCAGCAGATCACTAGACAACTGATCACCTAAGCAAGTCAGGTACTATCACTAAAACTAGTGGGAACCACTGACCACGACAGGTGGTATTTATTTAGTTGAAATTCTCAAAATCAATAAACATGCTTGGTGGCCCACTAATGGAGATGCAACAAATCTCGCAGAGCCTTCATTTCAAACGTTTTCTTGCTGAACACCTAATTCTTTTATCTATTAGATCAATTCTCAAGGTTCAGTTCTGGCATTTTTAGAATAGCTAATGAGCAGTTCACTTTTGTAAAGTAAAAAACAAAAAATAAAGAAAGGAAAAGCCTGAGGAAAAATAGGACACTTTTTTTTGTAAACATAAGTATGAGAAACAAGTGACACTTACCATGAGCGACCCATCCGTGCTTACATGTGTCACATGATCTGAGGTGCAACTTCCCAGGGGCAAAACATTCACACATACAATTTGGCAGTGTGCAACGTATAGCCTGCAATAGAAAGAAATTTATTGTTAGACATAGACATCAAAATGTAACGAAAGTGTGGACAAATAAATTTTGATAAATAAATAAAATAGCTAGGAAAATTGGAACAGTAAACTTTGTAGGAAATACTTGGATATAAAATGACATAAAATGTAACCTTTTATGACATAGGCCTGAGTACTTTTTATAATGAGAACAATTTTTTTAGCAAAAGAGCACTTATGAAAGTTTACTAAATTATGGAATAAGAAACTTGTTCAAATTTTATAAAACTATTTATTATTCCCAATTATGATAGCAAACTAAAATTTCAATAATATAATTTCAAACCTTATTTTGTAGGCTGAAAATGCCTTTCAAGATTTGTTTAAGCAGACAGTAAATATACATCTTTTAATTTTTATTAAAGTACAAGAAAAATAAAGACAAGTATTTCATTTTTTAGTCTCCAAGTGGTTGTACGAACGGATATTCAGCATTCTTGGTATGAAAATAATCAGATGAAAAATTCAAAACAAATGCAATCTTTTGTTGGACAAAAACCAAAACAGATTGTTAAGGCAAATTTCAGACAATAAACAATTTTCATCATTGCACTTGAAGCAAACAGATTAAGAAGAAACCAATTTGTTTCTTTGTTTTCATGAGTAGTATGCCTTTTAGGTTTCTCAAATGACCTGTTCATCATCAATTAGAAGCTACATAGTTTTCAATATATCAATCATCTATAGATAATAGATCTTCATTATTGCCAACTATTATGCCTGAGAGTAGATGCTTTAACCTTTAGATTACAAAAAGCCTATACAGTGAGTAATTGATTACATGGGCATGAAACAGTAAGATACATGATCAAAAATGTCAGATATGGAATAACAACAGATCAATAAAACCAAGCAATATGGAGAAAAACCAATAGATAATAGAAAACAACATTATAATAATATTAAAGTTGAGAAATAAGTTCATAAAGTTAGTTGTAACATTTTTTCTTCAAATCTTTTTTTCATGGAATTACATTAAGAACAACGTTACTTAATTGATTTAGCAACAAGGCAAAGAAAATGTTGTAAAAGACGATTTGGAGAGGATGAAAAGTAAATAAACCCATGTGCATATACAAAGGCAACTGATATTTTTTAAAATAAACTGTCAACTTTTTGTAATCTGAAGAAAAATTTAAAAAATCAGACAAGAAAAGAGTGAGATCTTAACACTTATTGGTTCCTTTACATTTTTTGACAGATTAAATGAAGCATAACATTTGTAACTACTTGAAACTGTCTTTTCTTAAAATCTGAATTAGAAGTAGAGTATTTAGAAGAGACATATTTGAAGCACTCAAGAAAAGCAGAGATAAGTATCATTTTGTATAAACAATCATAAAAGGATATTCACCAAATTGTTAATGAATGTCATTTGAAAACAGAAATTTGAAATAAAATTGTAGAAGCTTAAGAGCTTAAAAGGACGGGAAACTTCAGATAAAATATCTAATAGTAAAATCACTATCGAGATTTTTCTTTTTTAATTGAAGATAAACACAAACTATGTTCAATAATAAAAGTTTCTTCCTTGAAAATTGGACACATTTGTAGGTATAATAAGTTTAATATTTGCAGACAAAGAAACAATCTACAAGCAGAAGGGCAACAAATAGTGCACTGCTTTAAAATGACATCTACTACCAGTGAAGATCAAAAGCATACAGAAGTACAAATAGTCAAAGAGCTCAGAGATAACTTGGAAGCATTTGTGAAATATCAGTAACATGACAGAATCTGGATAAATGTTTCATATATGTCAATGTTTCATTGATTATGTGCTCAATGACACAAATATTATCAAACCACAATAGATATGACATGAATTAACAAATTCACAATCTCTATGTTCCTGCAAGGTTTCAATGGAGCATCTTCTCAATTCCCCAATTTAGCACTGCTAAGAGCTCAGGAAATGAAAGGACAATCAGTCGACTAGCTCTTATTGACGAGAGCTCTCTAGTAAGAGGCAACACAAATATGATGACTGATTGGAAATTTAATTATAGGAAATAAAGGGGTATTTTGCAAACATTAACAGTAGCAATAACAGGATTACGATGGCAGGCTGTCAAGCTGCTGTGGAGAGATGTTACTGTGAACAGCCAATCAGGCTCATCAGATATGGAGGGATGGAGCTAGGTGGGAACAGCAATGGATGTGGGAAGGATGATATTAGAGGATAGATGAGTCTTTATTGTTTTCTGCAGGTTGGGGGGGGGCATAAAAAATCATAAAAAACTAACATAAACAAATTAATCTCTGCCTTTGTATGGCAGTTGTTGCTGGAGAGTAATTTTTTCTTTTTATTTACCTACAAAGCAATTTCTGCATTCTGTAATATATACATCAAGGAACAGAGGACAATATAACTTTGTAGAGAAGAAACCTTACAGCCTCAAAATGTATTCTTCACAACCTTCTAAACTTGAACAAAGAGTGACTGCCATACTTTATACAAGAAGCAACTATAAATAATTTGTCAGGTAAGTTTTAATAAGAAATTAGAAATATATTTGTTAAAGGAAAATTGAAATTGGTGAGAATATGCCAGTTTCAACCTAGTGTCTGTTTTACAGAGTGATAATCAAGGAACAGACAACATTTGCTATCAGGAACCCATCTGGATGTATAAGTATATGGATTGAATAGTCTGCAATGTATACTCTCTGTCTAATGCATGCCTATTCCAAGGGAACCACTAGCAAAAGCAATGATTAGAATAATTTCCAAATGAAACATAATTGTAATAAGTAATATACAGAACTAAGGGCAATGCATAACAATGACATTAATATAAGTTTAACTCTTCTACAGTGAAATATGGTGGGTTGATTTTCAAATATTTCACAGATTTGAGAGAGAGAGAGAGAGAGAGAGAGAGAGAGAGAGATTGACAGACATTGATTCTTAAAAGTATGGCAGCAGTAGAAAGCTAGCACAGCTGTCAAAAAAGGCAGGAAAGATCTCTCAAAGAAGCAGGTTACTAAGAACACTTACATAGTTTGGCTAATGTTCTATGGTCTTATCTCATCATCCCATGGCTCAAGTAGCAAAAGCACTATCCTTAGCTCAGAAAGCGAATGAATCTTACATAGTTGAAATGGAAAATTCACTATCTATAGCTTGTGGCATAAATGTATTAACTACAACTCAAGGATTAAATTAAGACATATTTCAGATAAAAAGTCTTATGCAAGAAGTTTTTTGGTCCGTTTAATAAAAACAATTAACTATAACTTCTCATATATTCCAAAGTTGTGATAAAGTTACATAATTCGAATAGAGTATATTTAAATCTGTGATAGAAATGTAAAAAAAAGCTAAGAAGTCTTATCTTATCATGAACATGAACTTTAGAGTTAACTATCTTATTACCAAATAATATATGTGCACTTTCTAGGTTTTCTACAGAAGCTGTCAGGCATAAGCACCAACCCTATACTTTTTGAGGCTTACTCTTTGTTTCTGATCTGCGTTGCATAGCATAACTGACAGAGAGTTGCAATAAAAAGTAACTGAAATTAAGATGAAAGAAATACCAGTCGGAAAAAATAATTGACAAGCCTTCTTTTATTCAAAATTGAAATTTTAAAATAATATTACATTAATAATATTATTTTGACACCAATTCAAATGACATAAATTACCCGACTATTATTTACTCTCTACCAGGATCTGAACCCATAAACTTATGACAATCAGTTCTATGTATTTGAATCCCATTATTTCCCAGTACTTTAGAAATGAACAAATACTAATTATATTTTGATAGATCTGCTGAATTTTTATAAAAAGTATATAATTATCTGTTTTAAGCAATAAAGAAACTAGATGATAAAATAAAAATCTGGCATTTTTCAACATAATTAACAAAAATAACTTTCATTCTTTTTCTCAGTGTTTCATTTTCCTAGGAAAAACACCATTAATATAAAGCAAACTTTAGGGTTTTTTTCTCTAATGAAATAGCTATATATGGAAGCAGAGAAAAAAAAAGAAAAAAAGTCATCAGTTTGTTGAATTGTGACTGAACATGTGTCCTATAGAGATTTCAGCAGTTTGCGGGTAGGTATAAGAATAGAGCATCGCAGTAGAGATTTGCAGAGAAAATACAAACAGTGCATTAAATATGAATAAATAAACAAATAAAGCAAAGTGTTTGAAAAATAAATAAATAAATGAAATGAAAAGATGCTCACTGTTGGAAAGCTTTTTAACTTGAAGGGTGCCATCTAGAGACCACCCCAGCATCCCTAGTACATTTTCTGCAAAGAGTCCCATGGTTTTGGTGGAATGCAAAGCAATGTCATACATATTGCTAAAACAGATTGGGGGAGGCAGTTCTAATGGGAAAGAAGTTCCTATACACTTCCTGTTACAAGCAGCGGTGGTATCTTGCTGAATCGAGACCCTATGCTGACTCATTTTGAAACAGACAGCTATTGTATCATTGCATTTATCACAGTTCAGATATTGTGAAGCTGTCAAACACAATAGTCAATGCATTGCTTATAAACCAAGAAAAATATTATTTTACCTAGTAAAATAAAAATATAAAAACAATGGCCAATTTAAAGACATAGGGAATAAGAAAATAATAATATACTATTATTATTTTAGTAAATATATTTCATAGTATACATTTTTAGCCTAAGAATCCAAATAATTGATAATAAAGTGCATTTATTTCAACAATCAAGCTGTCGATGACTAAATAGTATGGCTTGAAGCATTATATTGAGTTTCTTTCACACAAACTGTAAAGATGTTGAAAACTACAGTGTGTATTGCTATAAGATTTTCTAATATTTTCAATACCATTGTATAAGAGAGAAAAAACATTTTAACTCCAATTATTATAAGCCCCAGGCCTCAGAATCACTAAAATTGGTGACAATGATAGGTAGGTTATTATCTGGACCTAGAGATAGAGAATAATACTGTTTAAACATTTACATTAAATAAGAAAGGATAAAATCTATTCTTCAAAGAGTTTAGCAAGAGCTTTCCTGCATGGTTCAGTTAATACAAATCAATTGTAATGGAACAATCATGTTCAGATCTATTTTTTATAAAATATTTTATATTTCCAGAATGTAATGATTATACATATGTAACTCTATTAACTTTTTAAATAACATCTTAAAGAAACTCTCATATGATCATTGAAAATTAACAGCAATCAGAAAATTGAATAAGTAACTAATATGAATTATTAATGATTATATATAAGAGTGTTTAAAATATTTTATATTGATAAAATATCATAACACTTAGTATTTTACATTATTATAATGCTGCTAAGAAATTTTAAAAATAAAATAAAATAAAAATAATTTACAATAGTATAAATTATGAAGAAAATTAGAGACAGATTTAAAAATTTATTTAAAAAAAACTTTTTTACTTTGACCAGAACAGAAAGAGTCTCTCATGAGCAGTAAATAATTTCATTTGTTATTACAAAGTTTAAGGCTAAATGCAGTGCAAAGCCAGTGTGGCATTGCTAGAAACGATCGTGCAAAGTGAACTGAAGTCGCCATGAGAGCATTTTTGTCTCTTGTCAATACCAAATGAATTTTTTTCCATGAAAAGCCCTAGAAACATAGTGGGTGTGTCATGTATGGTTATTACCTGAAGAGGTCATAATTCATAAGTGGAATTTCGCTCATTAGCAAATCACGATATTGGTGGGGTGATACCTGCAAGCTGCACTCATAACGACACACTTATCATGCACTGCATTATGCATAGATAAAAGGTGCCACAGAGAATGTTTTGCAAGTCCACCAGCTCCAAGACAAAATCTGCCATTGTGTTGATGCTAAGTGCAAAATACAGTCATGATGAGAATGTGGGTTCTGGTAATAGGGGTGTGGTTAAAAGATTCAAATCATCATTATTTTAGTCTTTTATTCACAAAAGAAATGAATACTTCACTGATTACTTATTAACTCTTGAGCTCCCTGGTAATAGTCTATCAGATAATGAAATGTTTTCCTCAATTAATTACTTGTCAAAATATAATTTCAAATGAATGTAACCAAACAAGAGTAAGATTAGAAACAGTCAACTAAAACTGTCAACATAGGTTTCTTTAGTTTTCAAGAGATTATGCCGGGCTGGCTATCTATCTATCTATCTATCTATGTGTCATGTGTTCATGCTAAATTGGCCCCTTAGTTTGTGTCCGGCAGTATTCACGCTTGTTTATTTGGAACATTCGGACTTCTTAGTAATCACTGCCCAACAAAAGGCGAGAGATGTAACTTATCCATTGATCAGCCCCTTTTCCAATTTTTTTAATTGATCACCCCCAACAAGGCATGATGCCAAAAGACTGTCACATGACAGTTTCTATTGAGTGACTAACTAGATCTGTATTAAATACAAGTTTATTTCATTATTTAACAAAAAATAGGAAATATAATTATGCAATGATAATATCATTTAAAAAAAATATATATATGTATTACCCAGGCTGAGAATAAACTTGGGATTTGGCTCAGCTACTTACACATCACCAATTTGTTCAATGGAACCATAAATTTAATGTAATTTAGCTATGAAAAAAATGTTTAGAAAAATCCTCAATTGTGATAATTAGTTATGTTTAAATGGTTATAAACAACGGTAGTAAATACCAGTTTAACATTCCTCCAAAATATATTATATAAAATAAAAGGTAAAATGTACAAATACTGAAGCATTTTTTAGACAATAAATTTCGGTTAGTGATACAGTACTTTAAAGCTTCTTAAATTATTTCATTCAGGTATTTCAAATATATTTTTTTCCAAACAATGTTCAATTTCAGCTCTTACAGAAAGAATTTAGAAAGAAAGAATTTGAAAAATTTCTTTTCTTTTTTAAAAGAATCTTTTCTTTTTGTTAAATCGATCTAACTAACAAAGTACTGGTGCCATCAGTTTTGTTTTATTTTCAAATTTTTTTATGATATTGTTGCAGTGTTTTCACTTCTGTTAGATTGGAGTTATGCTCAGTGGAGTTCCAAGTTATGCTCTACACTTCTACTATTGTTATTATTCACTGGAAAAGAGATCTAAGATTAAGAATATCGTTGCAAGCGAACAGCATACTTTGACATTACGACAGAAAGGAAAGAGATTAGATTTCTTGGCAAGCAACCAGGTTATGTTTTGTTAAATTTACTTAAATCTACTACTGAACAGCCATAACTGAAAGAGAGCTATAAATTTACATCTCTATAAGTAAAAACTTCTACTACTTGAATTTGAAGAGAAAAATTCAAGATATTCATTGTATATCAACAGATTAAACTTGATCTAATTTTAAGATGCATTTTAAACTTGCCTGACATAAACAATAGAAATTCTTAAAAGTAACAGAAGTAAATTAAAAAATGATAAAAGATTCTATTTCTGTTATCTCTACTTAATTATAAGGTGTATGGATTTATTTACTTCACAGTATTCGTTATTAGATATCAACTCCCATACTTGAACGAAACCAACAAATTGAAGAACCACCATTGCCTATGTTGTACAAATTTGTAATCTTTTCATTGTAATCTCACTCTCACTGTTTGATGAAACCTGTGCTGCACACAAGAAATAAGATACAAATTGCAAATGCCACAGCCTCAGCATCGCAGGGCTATGGATAATGAAGGTGCACATGTTCATAAGTAATGCACTTATTAACTGCAGCATTTATTGCCTCGGCTATAATTGCACTAGTGGTAAGATGAACCAAATCGGTCACCGGATCTAGCCTGTTATAATGAAAGACAGAAAGACAGAGATAGTGGAAGGTCAAAATTCCTGTTGCTGGAGACTGGCATCAAAATACCAAGTAGAAGCCACAGATAAGATGATGAAGGACATTTGATAATTAGGGGTTTATTTACAATACATATCTAAAGAAGGAGTTAAATGATACTCTTTTGTTGTTTTCATAGATAACTTACAAAGCTTTTTTTAAAGGCCAACACAACTAATGCTTATCGTGAGGCATCAGTACACAAATAACAATGAAGTCTAACTCTGACCAAGAGAAATATATCCCTGTTGGTTTCTATTATACTATGATAACAACAAGTAATATCTATTGAAAATTGTCATCACAAAAAACAAAATAAAACAGAGCAATAATCTTTTTCTCAAAAATATAATTAGTGTTATAGATTTATAGTAGATGCTAACATCAGGTATATTGTAAAGACTAACATTATAGCTATTGCTTTGCACTGATATTTATAGCACAGGTATTGTGCTTTATCTGTTCAAGACTAAGAGCTGAATGAAAAGTGACTATCCTATGATTTCATATTATACCATATAGAAATTGTATATTTACAAGACACCAAGCAAGATTACAATGTTGAAATCTCCCACCTTAAACAACTACTTCTTAGTATAGAACAGTTTGGTAGGTCATTGCAGCCATTTGAAATAATAGGAGCACAAGATCATTATTTACAATAAAAAAAGGTGAAGGAGAAAACCATAGCCTCAAGATATTTTAGAGTAGACAATCACTTCCCAGTGAAGATAGGGGTAAAGGGAGTGATTATTAATAAATGTTTAAATAATTAGAACTGGGCTAATTCCAAGTTTTCCAAAAGTCCAAATATAATCTGACCACTGCTGCAGTAAACATTGGACGATTATCGTGTTCCATGTTAATTTCAATTGTGAGGATCAATGGGCCTGAAATGTGGGAACACTAACTAGAGCCAAGTTGGCGAACACCTTCACTTCATACTGGCACCATCACACAAATAATAATGAACTCTGCTGGAAATTGTGGGTGTCTCTATTATTCATGAACCAAGCCAAGACTAAATAGGATGACACAGTGACAGAAAAGAAGCTGGGTGGAGTATGGAAACAGCTATCTCATTCAGGGATAAAAATTGGGGAAGCTTTCAAGTATCTTCATTAGGTATAATTAAATTGTTATATGAGTAGCTATACTTGTTTTAAGTGTTTCATCAGATACATACTTTAAAGAAAAAAGAATTCAAGTCCATTTTATTTTGCCAACTGATACAAAAATGAAATTTGATTACATATGAATTTGTCATGGAAATTAATGATTTTGTCAACACACAAGCATAGAAATCTCTAAACAAATATATTAGCCTGCAAAGGGTTAAAACAAACAATAAAACTATTAATGAAATGAGACTGTTTTTTTTACATTTTTTAAACTGATTCATTTCTATATTCAATTCATAATTTTTCAGAGTATATAAAATAAATAAGAGACCAATTGAGACAAATCAATAGGTCTAAACTAACAAGTAATGTTAACAGTCTCCTAGTGCTGTATAAAGGAAACCGATCAAGTAATTTAAGGAAAGAATAAATAGATCTTGTACAGAAGAGTGTCAACTAAAAGTATCAATAAAACTAAGCATTTTGATAAGTAGCAGCTCCTAAGATACTTTCTTTCTTTTTTTTATTAATATATTTAGTATAAAAATTTGAACAAAACCACAAGCTCAGCATTTTTTTTGCTTCATCCTGTTACTAGTTCAATTACGATCTACTTTTAAAGTTTTTTCCATATTGAAAAGATTTCAAAATCAGAGGAAAAAAAAGATCACACATTTTTTTCATCTTCAGAAGATTCTATCAAAGGGAAGGAATTTAACAAGATAAAATAAAATTCTGCATCAACTTTACAATTTATAAACTGTGCTAAAGAGAAAAATTGGCAGTTTTAACACTAATCTTTGCTAATGACAATATATGCAGTTGATCAAGTTATGATCAACACAAAAGTAATTTTGTCTAACAGCCAAATCTAAGAGACATTTGAGTTAAAACTAACACAAGGTGTAAACCTAAATATTTTAGTTCTATCTGCTCAAGATCAACAACAAACTATGAAAATGAAAATTATTTTCAATTATTTTCAATTTCAGTGTTCTGGACATTATAAATGTTAAAATTCTAAAACTTAAATTTAAAAAAAAAAAACCCTTAAAATTTTAAAATCAACATTTTTATGAACGTAGTTCCGTCTTGTATATGTCTTCTGATGCACATGTTATGGCTGTTTAGGCCATTTTCAACATCTGCTAAAGATCAAGATTTATTCTTATCTTATCTGTTTAGATCTATACAAATTGTTCTCGACTAGTCATCCAATCTTCAAAGGATTCAGTTTGATATAAAAGAAGAAAAGTAAGTAGCTAAAACACAATGCTTAATGTTCTAAAATAGTTTGATCATTAACTGATGCAGGCCTGCTAGTTGGATGGAGCATGGGGATAATTTCATCAGCAATTAAAGTTTGAAATCTTTTCACTAATGACAGTTTCTTTTGGTTTGGCTTGCTTGTTATTTTCAAGTTTTTCTATTTCTTTATTGCTGAGAGCAATTTTGTCTAATGTGGAAAAAGAACTTGGCTAAAATAAACCAGAACTTGTTCACAGTGGATTAATCCACAATGACATTTTTTTTCTTCAAATACAGTCCATTCAACCAGCCTATTGACAGAAAAGAAATAAATCAATCAATCACACCTAATCAAGGGAGAATACCAATGATTCTGTCAATAAAAATCCACTACAATGCAAGCAAATACAGTTCCTATTTAGCGTCTGTTACAACAGTTGAAGAAGTCTGCCATCAACATCATTATAATGGCCATTGTAACAGCGTGCATTTATATCTGCGATAAGTTTTGACAAGAATCATTAGACTGTTCTGCTAATGCCAAAACAGTGTCATGACATCTAAAGACTATAGAATTTTGGCATAGTTTACATCCTGGACCCCCAGGCAGTCATATCCACATAGCCAGCAGGATTTGGCTGTACCATACTTACACAACATGTTCCCTGGGAGCTGCTGCTAGTAAAAGATGCAATACACTTATGATAACATTCATATTGATTTAGAAAAACTGTTCAGATGAAATATAATGAGACATATATTGATAAATTGTTAGTAGGAAGCTTTTATGGATAGAGATGTCAGCTGAGAACAGGATGGACGGAAGCAATGGTGTCAACTTAATAACATTTTGCCAAAATGTGAACTGTCGACAGTTGCGAGTATATACACACACATACAAAAAAAAAGAAGTAAAATATAGATTGAGAAAAAAGACCAAAGCTGGATAGTCAGTAAGATCAATGGTGAAATTAAGAAGTTTTATGTCACATCCAATAATTCATAGTTTAAATTTGGAAAAATAAGTAGTAAAATCATTGAGAAGCTAATGAGATAAACTGGGTAAAGTTTATAAAAACCTTTAAAACTGTATATGTATGTCTCCAATTAATCAATAATAGAATATGATTTTATGATAGACTGAAATGCTCATATTTTCTTGTATGCATGTATATGTGTGTAAGGTGACATAGAAGCCACAGGTATATGATTTTTTTCTCTTTTAATCATCTTGCTTATAGTGTATTGGATAGTTCTGTCATCTTCTATGTATATTTACAAACACACACAATACAACAAAAAAAGAGTATATGGTAAAGATCTACTTCCGTTAACCAAGTCGAAAAAAAAAATAGAAACAATTTTTTTTCTGGCAGTAATTTTTTGTGCTTTTAATCCATTAGACCCTAACAATCTTCCTAGAAGTTGTTAGTCTTTAGAAAGAAAATGTTTTTCAAGGTTTTACAAGGGGGTTCTATTTACAATGTAACAGTATGGCAAACAGGGCCGCTACTTTCAGTCCATTATATGGAAGTGAGGCTTTGAAGCATGTTGTTATCTTCCTTGTAAAGGTTGTTAACTAGATTTCTTTGATGTTTTAATGACAATTTTTCTGTGCTTTCAGTAAGTCATTAAAATCTCAAAGAAGCCTCACAAGGGAAGTAACTGAATACTTCGAAGCCTCACTTCCATACAATGGATGGAAAGTAACGGCCTTGTTTACCATACAGTTACATTGTAAATAGAACCGCCCTTGTAAAACCTTAAAAAAAATTTTTCTGAAAAAAAACAAAAAAACCCCAGGAAGATTGTTAGTGTTAGCAGATTAAAAGCACAAAAAATTACTGGGAAAAAAAAAAAAAAAAAAAAAAAAAAAAAAAATTTCTATTTTTTCCCCACTTGGTTAACGGAAGTAGATCTTTACCGAATATACTAATAAGGACAATTTATAAGAGGAGCAGGGTAGTGACTCTGTGTGAATAAGTATACACAATTTTTTTCAAATAGAAATATCTTTAAAACATAAAAAGAAGGGAAATATTACGCAAAGTAGCAATGAAAGGAAGCAATTTTGACAAAAAAGAATCAAGTAAAATAGGAGCTTCTGTTGTTAAGATGAAAGAAGCCAACCATTGGCTTCAGGATGAATTTAATATATCAATCATTTTAAAAGTAATAATTTCTAATTACTAAATTTGAAAGGAGGTGAACAAAAGAGCAATTTATTTTCTAGGATATGAAGTAAAGCAAGAAAAATCTTGCCATATTATATAGCTGTAAGCTCTAATAAGAACAGATCATTAGGTGAGTGAGGTAATTTACAAGATACAGCATATGGTGGTTTGCACATCAAACAAAGCATTACCGTTTGATCATTGAGAAAGATGAAAACAAGGACAGAAAAATCAATTCATATCAAGTCATGTTGACAACTCCCCAAGAGCATACCAAATGCCATTGAACTGAAATGTCCTAGAAAGAAAACTAATGACACATGGAAAGTGACTGCAGCTACCAAAGCCCAACTCAAGTAAATGTCAATGCTTCTATTTACTATCTGTAAGGAAGAGGAGTTATCATATAATCACTTCAAATCATTGAGAATGTCAATTTTGAGGCACTATTTAATTAATTATATTTATTTTATTATGAATAAAAAATATATTGTAAAGATAATTACACTTCATATTTTAATCAGTTTTAATCATTTTTGTTCATGAACTTCAATCGAGGACATTTTTTACTGCCAGATGATGTAATTGCTATAAATCTAAAAGATGGGTCAGTTACAACTAATAGTTATTCTGATCATTGTGCATTACAAGTGATTTTTATATGATTGACATCCAGGATTATTTCTTTTCTTTTCTTAACTCTAGTGTAAAATTAGATTTTTTCTTTCTCTGTGTATTCTCTCTCTTACTGGATGTGAAATTAAATTTTTTTCTGGATTACATCATTAATTGAAAATTATTAGCCAAGTTCACATACATCTCAAAGCAACTTGCATGACTTCAAAACCAGCAATGAATCCTTCATTAAAAAACAGAAACAATATTATTTCTTTAATTTCTGAAAATAATTGTAATCAGAAGTCTTTAAAAAATAATACTATCTCTCTATAAACTTCACAATACTGTTTTTATCCTTACAGTTTCATCCAATATCAATCTTCAAACTCTCCTTCAAAATCATCATTTCTTCATATATAGAAAATGTAATAGTTATCTTTATATGAGTGGTCATAATGCAGAATTAAAACTTGGAAAATGGCAAATCTTACGGATGTGAAATTCAAGAAATTTTATATTTCCCATATTACATTCCCAAGTCAGTGAATGCCTTTATTGAAAAAATTGAAAATGCAATAACAAGACAGAGCTTTCTAAAAACAAAGAAGCATGAGTTTTAAATAGATATTTTGGTTTCGATAAAGCAATTAATCGGTTAGGCTCGAACTTGTGCTAAGCGACTGCCATAGGTGAGTAGGTGTAATAACTGTGGTTTTGAGAGTTATCCAAATTGACACAAAGCCAGTGGCCCTTCATACCCAGTGACAGTAATCTGTGACAAGATTACTGTGACTGGCTCTCTATTACTAAGTTACCTACTGCCCAAGTATCAACAGCAAGTGGCTCAGGTGAGCTGGCTTTTGTTGACATAATGCCACTGACCAGCAGAAAAAGAAGGACAACAAAATTAAACACAAACACATATTGCTAAGACAATGAAGTCCACAGGAGATTTATTATTTCTGAACTAGAGAACTAATCAAGAGCTTTGCAATCCACTAAGTAGACCCTGGTGACAAATACCATCCCTCAGTGCTTGGCTAAGACTGAGAAAATGGCTAAGAGAGAAAAAAGATTGAGGTGGGACAGAAAGAGGCAGAGTTCTATTTATTTTAAAGGGAAGCAAAATACACATGTACACAACTGATAGTTTCACTAATCAGATTGATGAAATGCATATCATACATTCACATACAAACATACACACGGGTATGTGCTAATAACAAAGGACTGGTGATAAAAGGCTCAAATTTTCCTTCTTGAAGAAATTTCTTGTTATCATAAGGAACTTTTGAAAACAGGTTTATAGTTAGTAAATAAAGAATTCAGTGAAGGATCGAGAATCAATATGAACAAAATTTTGAACAGCTGAAAATTGTTTTATCTAAGACCCAATAAAGGAAAACATAGAAACACAAAATTACTCCATTCTTGTTATATTACCTACAATAGCAAATGTACCTAACATATAGACAAAGTAGTATGTGAACAAAAATATAATAGAAAAGTATAATTATGAACTATTTATATTAACTTATATATTAAGCAATCTTTCAGTGAAACATTATTACAATAATAAAGTTAGACAATGTAATTGATCTGTGTATATATATCAACTAATATATTAAATAATGTTAATACAAGTAATTATTTCAAAACAATTATTTTGGTGTACAGCAGATATGAAGGTATCAAGGACTGTAAATTGTGTAAATAATTTTAATGTACACAATTACTTATAAAATGGCAAAGAATATTTCATGTTTGCATTTCTCTTATTGATTGCTAAATAAATTCTGTTAAAGAAAAACATGGAAACAATTTTATATGAGTAATTAAATAGAGATGTGGATGTTCTGTATAAATGTATGCATGTACAGTGAGTGGTGCTACTGATGCCAATATTAGGCACTAACGATTAAAGAAATTATTCCAAATATAGCAAGCCTAGACATTTCATAAGTTTGCCCCATTATAAGCAGTCAAAGACATATACTCAAATCAATAGGATTCCTAATGCATCATCCACTTTGATTCACTTTATGGATTAATTTGTTATGGGTGTTGACAATTATTATATAAATAAAAGTAATTCATTAGAAATGATTTCTTGCTTTTGATTTTGAGTCTAACAAAGTGAACATAGCAGAGCATGCAGTCTTATTTATAGATGCATGCTGGAAAAATACAAGGAAGAAATAAATGATTTAAACATAGACATTTGATAAGAAAGAAGTGTCTTGCATGTATAATTCAGCATCATGTTTAATAGAAGCAACTTGGCAGCTGGCCTGGATGAGCAATCCGAGTAAACTTTAATTAAGGTTTTGAGCATTTTACAAAAATTTAAAGGAGTAATACTATCACAGGAATCTGCTGGCTTTTATATTAATTTTTTCAATTTGAGAAAGAGAAAAAAATTACTTGTCAAACCAGTTAAACATAGTTGATAGCTGAGTATTACTAAAAAAAGATTTACGCTCTTGTTGAGCTAATGAATAAATATATAATATATGATATATGATTTTGTTAAAGAAATAAAGGTTCAACCAATTTTAAGATCTTTTTTATTTAGAAAAATTGTCAGTGTCTAATGTAGAGAAAAATGTTCACATTTATACACTAATCCATTTTCCATCTACTCTTTTTCACTAATATGAACATTCACACAAAACATATTATAATAAAGAGAAAAGAAGTCAGATTTGGAAGTTTGCTTTTCCTGACAGTTAAAATGTTTCAAAAATATTTGGTTATTTAGTTTGAACATAGTTATAAAAAAAAAAGAAAGAAAATTCTTTTTTTAATCTAAATCTCTTATATGACAAGAAGAGCAGCAAAAAAGGTAATACAATAAACATTTGTATAAATTCTGTCTCAACACAAATGCTCATACAGTGAGATACTTAAAACTTAAAAAAAGAATAAAATTTGAAGACCTGTCTTTCTTTCACCCAGTGAAATATTTCAAACCATTTTATTCTTAATTGAAAGTGTAGCCATACAAAGTAGAATTTAAATATACTTTCCACCATTGATTGTAAATGCAGAAGATATTGTATACAGTCCATAGTAAAAGAAAAAGATGCTGATTAACCACATACAGATGAAGTATGATCATGACTGCAAAGACAGCTTGATGGATGTAAAGTTTCATGGTGACAGTTAAACCATTCAAATAGCAAAAGCAAGCCAAACTCTAGAAATGGGATATTGATTTTAAATGAAATTGAATTTATTGCATGATTCTGACAAGCTATGTTGATGGTCTTCTAGCTCACCTCTTGCACTTGGGACCAGTAAGGATACTTCTTATTCCTGTGACACCCTAAGATGGGAAGGAGGGAGGGAAGAAAGGAAAGAGAATGAAAACGAAAGATATAAAAGAAAAGTGACTTGCCAACCTATAGATAAAAAAGGTTTCAACTATTTTAAAACAAATAGCTCTTTCCCTCCACCATCCAAACACATCACAAGAACTCAATTTTGTAGGCAAGCACAACAAACCATAAGATATCTTAAGGCTGATTTTTTATCTAGTGTTACTTTTGTTTTTTTAGGGTCAAGGAGAAGGACCTGTACACACACACACACACACACACACAGTGGAAGCAAAGGAATAAAGTAAGATATATTTTTGCTAGATGTTTTTTTTTAACTTGAGTTTTAAGAGAAGATTGCACCATAAAAACAATGAACTGAGAGAATGAGTGAGCGCTTAAGACAACATCACACCTATTTTGTCAATAGTGAATAGGAGACCCAAGTTAACCTGGTCTCAAGCTGAGAGGGTAGACAGAAGTGGAAATCATTGATTCTCTTCTGCTTTGTACCAAATACAAGACAAGGTTCAGGTTGTGTCTACTGTCAATACCTGAGAGAACAATGAAGCTTTATAAGTGAATCTATGCTTTTCAATCAGGGAAACAAATATGGATTGGGATTAGCTCTTCTACCATGGTCACCCGCCTTCCTCATAGCTGCCAATTCTACTACAATTATCAGTCAGATTCTTTTGGTTTGAGGTGACATTTATCAATAGAAGATGATACAGTCCTCCAAGATGCACTTGTCAACCACTCAGATAAGTCATAGTTACTCAAATAATAATAATAATGACAAAGCCAACCGAGGGTCTTTTTTTTAATGTCTTTCTTTTTCTACTTGGGTTTTCCCTCCTTTTCCATTCAAAGCATTATTCATAATGACTTACATTTAGACTGTTATTGATTGAGTTTAAAATCCAAACTGACAGTACTGTTGGTGCAGTACAACGGGTGAATGATGACACGGCATCGATGGTAGCTGAGCTGCACAAAACAAAAAGCTGAGACAAACACAAAGAGCTCTCTAATAATCTATAATCTATAATTTTAGCTGGGTACTGACCCAAGGCTTCTTATAGTGTATATGGTAGATTTAATAAATAAATAAAAACACAATATGTCAATATTTTTTAAACTATTTTGCTGCCTTTTTTTTCATTTTGATTTGAAAGCAAGACTTCTTCATTGAAATTCTAAATGTTCGATGATTGAATTAATACTATGGTTGAGCTGAACAGATACAAACCTGTATTTCTTTAAAAATGACATTTTTTTTTCTGTTGATCAATATTTCATGAATTTTCAGTGATTCACTATTTTTCAGTTGAAAATGCCAGTTAAATTTGGCTTTTGAAAACAAAAGCCTCAAAATATTAAGAGTTATTCAGGAGAAAACAAGTATTTTTCTCCTACTTCAATCCGACAAGTTCATTAGGACCTTTTTTTAAGAAAGAATCCCAGCTTTATTATTAGAAGAATAGTTTTGATAGAGAGAAAAGGCAGAAGAATCATCCTGTAGGTAAATAAATATATACACAATGGTAAGAATAGACATTTCAATATATAGAGAGATATGTTCACATGCATACACCAGTGCATGTTGAGGATCAATGATATATATATATATATAAGAACATCAATAGTATATTATACATACAAGAAGAAAAAAATCATACTAGCATAGAGAGGATATCTATGTATACATAAATAAACATGCATAACATCTGTGAATAGATATGTGCAAGGAAAGATTATCTATCTACCTATTTGCTGATCTATTTTTCTATCTATCTTAATACCGATTAATCCCCAGATACATAAACAACATTTAGGCTGAATGGCATGATGCCAACATATAGAGTGACTCAATATTTATCAATATGCTGTCTTTTATAGCAGATATCTATTGAACAAAGCCAATTTAAAAATAAAAGACAATATTTTTTAAATAAGTAAATTTAACAAATTCATTTGATGTAGGACATCAAAACAGTTTTCTAACTATTTTATCCTATTTACTTCACATTACATATGCTCAAAGAATGACAAGGAATAACCTTCATCTCAGGCATAATTCGAATAATGGAAAGTAAACAGATTTTAAAGAGACATGTTTTGAAGGGAGCAGAACAGAATGTTGGACAATAGATGATTACATAAACCACTTATATTATGCAAATTACTTCAAGGTTGGAATTTGAGCAGTATATAAGCATTACTCTTAAAGATAGAAGTCTGGTATTTCACAAGAATAATACAATTTCTAAGAGTTGTTATCCCCCAAAGAGATATATACAGCAATCCATTGTTACATCTGCATGAATGTGTATATGTTTAATATTTTGTATTTTTTTTTTTTTTTAAATAATGAAGTTTGTGTAAAGAATGTCTTGGAGGATAGGGTCAGAGAAAAGTTACCAGGGTGGGTTTTTTCTTGTATACAATGTTTGTTATGACGTGTGTACCAAATGTCATGTAGCTCTACCACCAGAAAGACTTTTCGACTGCTTTTCACTAGGTATGATAATTGGCCAATTGCCATTGGACAACACCTTCAGTATCATTCTCATTATGAGTCTCAGTTTGTTCTGACTGACATTGAATCGGATTTACCATTGTGCCAAAATCCTGTCACTATTACTATAGATTCCTATTTGCAAGACTATTTCTAGAATCATAATTAATATACTGTTAAATATGCTTTTCTAAGATTGTTTCTTTAATTGTCTGCATTTAAGGTTTTATCAAATACACAGTAATTGTTTCTGAGATTCAATCCCAAGTGTCAGGCTAAGAACACAGGTAATTGTATTTCAATAAAGAGACAGGAAATTCTTTTAAATAAGTTACTTTTTTAGCAGTTACTTGTCCATCAGGTAAAGGTCGGTCTTGTGTGAGAAATATCAGTTTAAAGGATTTTTTTTTTTTTTTTTTAAATAAAGTGGAATTTATTAGGTATCTTTTGGCTTCATACAGGATTATGATTAATCTCAATCCCCTGAAAATTTTAAATACTGTATATGCTGGTGTCTAAGTCAATCCAAAAACTATGGTTTAATTTAAGTTTAGTCCTATAATTGTCGGATCAGTTGACTCTCAAAAATAAAACAGCACTGCGTCCATCAGACTGTCAAGTTCATAGGGACTAAACAGACTAATATGATCCATTAGTGAAAATTCTTTAAGCTTAAAAGGTTGACTTATACGCCAGCATATATAATACTAATTGATAGACTAAAGCACTGCTGATTTTCACAACCTTTTTGTTTTTAGATATTCGCAAATGGAAAGGGAGATTCACGTGTGGCAGCTCCTGCAGTTCAGAATGTTTTCATTGGGGAGACCTGGTAAATTTCAAGTTGGACAAAATGTTGTGAAGTAGACAGCATCTTTTCAATTGTTTATAACAACAGCTGGCTCTGATTTGATAGTCTTATCTTCATGATAAAGAAGCAATGCACAAGTGGGATAGCATTTGGACATTAGTGGAATAAAGGAGGTTCTAAAAGCCTGAAAGCCAGGTTAGTAAAAAGAGATGGCAGGAGGATAATGATAGCGGGTGTCCTATTGGAAGGAAAACAGAGTTGAATAAAGAAAAAGTAGAGTTGCCTTGGTGGAGGTAAAATAGAGCTTCTGAACAAAGCTCTGGGGGTTCAAGCTATGCCAGCTGTTTGGCCTCTGTCCCCAGAAGTATTAGCATATAAAGATAATAAACATGACAATGATCCTACTACAAATGGCAGAATTTTGTGTAGCAATTTCCCCAGAAAGAGAAGAAAAATTTCTCAGATAAACCAGACAAGTAAATATCAACAGTTTTATCAATTAACCCTCACAATAGAAAGCAAATATTGACAGCATAAGGCTTTGTTTAAAAAAGCGGAAGAATCAACTTTAGTAACTAGAAAGCACTCAGAGTGCATACTTCTGCCAATGCCATTGTTACTGAAAACTGAATGAAAATCAGTTCATATATAGCTACGATGCAGGGGAGGAAACATTTTTAAAGATTTCCTGGATCCGCCCAAAAATGTAATCACTTATTCCTTAGCCCATGGCCCACCCTTCCCCAAAATGCCATATAAATTCATTGAGAACTTTTGGAGATATTGTGTGGATGTTCACAAGTGAATACATATACCTCTTCCAATTTTGTTGGCAGAAGTAAAACTAATAAAAAAAATAAAAATTAATCATGAAAATAACTTTTTCAATGTACAAATATTGAGTTACATCCCTTAAAATGTAAAGCTAACCTTTTTTTATTAACTGTTCGTTTATTTATTTCTCTGCTGCAGAATAATAAAAAATATCTCTTAATTGAATTCCTGGATCCGCCCCAAAATGTAATCAATTCCTCCATTGCCCATGGCCCATTCTCCCACAAAACATCATTGAAATTCATTCAGAAATTTTTGAGATATTTTGTGGACAAACAGACAGACATGAGTGAATAAGTCTTCCAACTTCCGTGGCAGAGGTAAATTATGCAAAAGGTTATCATTCATACGGCAGTTAAAAAGGATAAAGAAATAGTAACAAAAACCCCACAGAAATGATTAACAATTAGTAGCAATTATCCTTTTTTATCTCCTATCGTTGTTTTGTTGAAGTCAATGGACTGAAGAGATTGTCAATAAAACACTGCAATTGTGCCAACTGGTCAGTTAACTGCTAATCAGTTACACATTTTTATTGAAAACTGATTTTAATAAAGAGTCATAGAAAACTGTCCTGTTGTTTATTGACTTGAAACACTAACCATTATTATTAGTAATGTAGTAATTCATACCATAGCATAGTCTCAGCTTTTATTAAGATGTGACGGCGAGTTCCCTTTCACAATTTTTCTGGTTAAATTTTACTAATAAATATAACTAATTTAGGAATTAAAATGGAATTGGAAATTTCTAATTGTTGAGTCACATCCTGCACCAATAAACTAGGCTTGCAAGTCCTTTTTGCTAGTATTGCTTGATAGATAAAACAAAGAGCAAATACATATTTTCCTGTTATATACACATATTTAGCAGTAATTTTAATGCATATATATTTTGTATAAAGTGAAGCTAAATAAATTACCTTCCAGTGGGATTTATCAGGTACTTGTTTATGTAGGAGAATATTGCAATACAAATTGTTTGTAATTGGAGACATAATTCTTTAATAATGTCACAAAAAAACATTTTTTTAAAAATAATTCGCTGAATTTTACTTAATCAACACATAAACGTATGGTACTTCAAAATGGTTAAAAAAAGAATCTCTATAAATTCAGAATAACCTAACGGTTTCATATAAAACTCATATAAAAGTTTTATAATGTGCATGTTTTCTATCCTTCTATACATGTGATGTGTGTAATGAAAAAGTAAGGAAAAAGAATGGACAAAAGTTAAGAAATAAACATGAGCTTTAAATCAATAAGTCAATATCCAGACTAAATATGCATACTTGCAGAGTGCAGATAAAGATTTCTATCCCTAAAGAGAAAAACTTTTACTAATTGGAAAAGTTCATTTATATATATTATATAAAGAAAAGTTCATTATATATATATATATATATATAAAGAAAAAGATAGTGAGTGAGTGTGTGTGTGTGTGTTTTATGCTTGCCACATGCAGTTATAGCAGTAAGATGAGCAAATTGTTATCAGGTGAAGGTAGCAATCCAAGCAGTTTTGTTGTTATGCATTGGGTCTGGCATAAAGGATGTGAATATCTTCTATAGACTAACAAGTTATTTGTATGCCATCTAAGATTATATGTAAATACACATAAATACCTTTCTTTGATATACAATTCATCTACCCTTTAACAACTGACCCTATTTGTGATTTTTTTTATTGTTATTTTGTTTTGAGTATGCTACTAATACATTGAAAAGATACTGTCTGAGTATTTCCAGAGAAGTGATTTTTCACTTCAAGAATGACTTAGCGAGTAAACAGGAATGGCTAAAAGCTACTGATGTCACTTTGTTGGTGTTCCGTATAATAAAAATAGATAACAATCTTGTTTATTACATGAAAAAATTCATAGGCTGAAGCTTTACAAAATTCATACTCCTACTCCATGCAGTAAACGAACGTGGTGAAAAAGTTGTCAATCTTCGATTGTAACATCCATATTTAAGTGAGCAATTTAGAACAATCATATTGAAAATGTATTTGAATATTTCAGTTGACCAATATTGCTAGTTTAAAATTGCTTCAGAGAAAAAGTAAAAAAGTAGTTACATAAAGAAAAATGAAAATCAAGGGAATCCAATTTGCTGATATGATTTAGACTTAGAGAACTGTCAACTACTAAAGAATAAAGAGGGAGAGAAAGAGAATGAAGCAATATGAAATAAAGACAGAAAAACAGGGAAAATAATAAAAATAGAAAAAAATTATAGAAACACACACAAAAAATGAATGTTTGTAATGTTGGAAAGCAATCGATTTAAGAAAATGTCATAAATGATTCATTGAGTATTGAGTTGAGTAGAAATGACAAGCATCTGGTGCACGCGAGGGCCTTATTACCGAGTAGATGTGAGTGGACTGACTAGTCGATTGCACATCGACCACGTGGGTTGTGACAAATAGCTGTGAGATTCAACTAAGATTTCTAGTGACGACAAGCAAATGCCGCTATGTTGTGTGTGTGTCGCAGGCGTTAGGCTTTGCTGCACAACTATCTGTTTTGACATATCAAGAAAAAACAATCTTCAACTTAAATTTTGTATTATGAAATATTCATAAGACTTATTCAGAAACATGCCTTTTGAATGAAGACACAGTTACACAATGAGGAAGACAAATAAAAAACAAACTGATTCTACAAACATAAAAGAGGAAAGAGAAGAGATGTTTGAAAAATAAAGCTATGTCAAGTTTCCAAGGCACCAGAATATGTTTTGTTGTTAGTGATGGTGATAATGTATTTATATCCAGATGTTATGACATTCCAGTGAAACAAGTCAGAATAGGTTTTCAGTATATAAGCTGATATAAGCAAAAGGAAGTGTTTGTGTAAAGAAAACAGAAACAATCCTTGTTCTTTTATGAGGCAAGTTTTGTTTCTCTCATTGTAATATCTAAGTTCATTTCAGCCTTCGAGTCAATAAAATAGGTTTAACGTTGTTTCTAACTACATATGAGTATTAAGCGTATTACTAATAGAGAGCAATTAAGGATAGAACAATAAGTGGCTGCAGTCAATGTAAGTAAGATCTATATGATTTTGGGTAATCTTTATTTGTTTATACATAAGTTATACTAACGAAGGTTTTTTTTACAGTTTGTAAAAAATTTGTAAAAAGATAATTCCTTGCCGTATATTGAGGGAAGGTTAAAGATTGCATGACATAATTTCAATGATACTATCAGTAAAGCTATTATTTATATATATATTTTTTTTCTCTCTCTACGTACATATATATAGACAGTGCATTGATGAGGGGTGGATCAGGGCAGGTATATTGCAAGCAGGATAGCGGACGTTTTTTTGGAGTGGGGAAGGCAGAGCGGGAGATTTGTCATGCACTATTGGGTGTTTTGAGAAATGTGTAAACAGTTACAAGAAATAAACAATTATGAGAAAACAAAAACGTTTCCACAGACTATATATATATATATATATATATCATACATACAACACAGTCCTCAGTAAATAAACTGGAAAAGTTTTTTAATAATTACTATTGTTTCACAGAATTATATTAAAAAAACCTCACTCTTTTAAAATTACTAGGATTACCATTTGCACTGGGATATATTTATTGTTAAAGACCAGTTTGGTTAAAACACAAAAGGTTAATGCTATGTATTTCTTAATTTGGACTTGGCTACAATGTGTGCAGTATACTAGAAGAAATAAGAAAGTTAACTTGGTCTTTTGTATTCCATTAATCAATTAAAATACACTCTAGATTTAACTTTGATTATAATAGCCAATATAACAAAATTGAAAACAAACAAAAGAGAACAAATAAAATTCTATAACAAAATCAAGTAAATTGTTCATACAGTAAAAGCTATGTTAAGTAGCTTTTTACAGAATAGAAAGCTTTGAAAAGAACAGCATCTTTAATATTTACCAAATACATTTCATTGGTGCATTTAGTTTTGTTGTTTTGATTTGTGCTTTTTATTAAAGTCAACAGGCAATAACAATTGCTATTTTACTCTAATTCTTAGAGTAGTAAGAGTATGCAAGATTAGAGATATAGATTTGGTGTCTGATACTGCAGTATGGAAGTGAGAGACACAAATACAGAGATTTGCTGTGTATGTTCAGTATCCAGTAACAATGGGAATTAATGTACATTGTCTTGCCACTTCTTTACTACAGTTATGCAAATTCAGAGTATTAGAAGAGTTTTGTTGATCAAGTAAACAAATAAATGATTCATTCAAGTTTGATTTTTCTATAAAGGAACAGTAAATATAGTTGGAAATTTTGGCAATCTGTCACATGCATTTTCCCACTACTGTAACTTATGTTGGGCAAAATTTGTGGTGAGTTTTTTGTACGTTTTCAAGTTCAGTTGAGATAAATGAAAATTAGATGCTTTTTGTTAAAAGGTATTTAAAATATAATAGAATTCTTGAAGAATGAATTGGGTATGCTAAAAGTTTAATAAGCAAATCATAAAGAAAAATGGATACAATAAGATAAGGGAAATGGGAAATAATGTAAATTTAAAAAATTCTAATTAGCAAAAGGGTATTTTTACATGTGTTTTATATATCAAATGGCACAACTTAACAATGATTAATGAAATTAAGGTAATTTAGATTTTCTTTTTTCAATCTGTTTCAGAGAGATTTCTCTCTGAGAATGTTTAAGAAGATTGGCATCATCTCAGAACAAAAATCTAAAAAAACAAACAAAGGCTATGTCTTTTGAGGTCTCTACCGGTTTGTAAAATTTAGGTGAGACAAGTTTGGCTAAAAAAGAAGAGGAAACAACAGCCTCTTAATTTCTGTCTACATAACATACACAACTGTGTCTTTATTGCTTATACCTATTTGTCTACAAGGGGGTACCAAATGACAAAAATGAGTCAATGATTTGGCACATTCCTTTTTGGTAATAAAGAAGAGAACACTTGGGTAATAAAATAAAAATGATGCTTTTTAATGAAGGGGGAAATGGTCTCTTCAACTTACATTTTTTTAACGGAAAGTTTTTACTATTAACCCTGATGTTTATTAAAAAAAGGGATAAAAAAAGAAATGACAAAAGAAAAAGTATTAGTATAATATCAAATAACTGCCCAGAAATAAGAAAATTAACTCAAGAAGAAACTTGGATGGATTTATCCAAAGTTTTAATAAACACTACAAAAGGGGTGTACAATTCAAAGTTTATACATCCGATAGTGAGAGAGAAGAGAAAAGATAAACCTTTTTGCAAGTGAGTTTGCGTCTCTGTCTTTCAGGAAGCAAAGAAAGTTTTTTTCTTTCTTTTCTGAGTATATTTTGCTTGATCCCTTTGGGAACACACTTCAAACAGCAATTCTGAATTAGCTTGTAGAAAAATCATAGAGTATGAGTTTTGAAATAATAAAGCCAGTTGGTTTTGCCTCTGATGTAAGAGACAGCCTAACAACACACAAAGATATTCAATGATAGTTTGTGTGAATTGAGTATTCCCATTCTACAGAGTCAGTGCAAAGATTTCCATCTTGCTTATAATGCAGCAATAATAATATATACCATGGGCTTGTTGGCTGAGTATATATTTCATTAATTTTTGTACAATGCTAACCTGCTTGACATCAGCCAGATAACTGCATAAATACATCAATCTGTCCTAAATTGGACTGGTACAATGCTCACACAAGAACACTGATGAAGCTCATTCATTCATTCATCTCTTTGTCAAGGATCTACCATCACCAGACTGAGCTCAAGCCGTTGTAGCCATAACAGCTCTTATCTTTGACAAATACGTTTACACAATTCAATACTTGCTGAGGGATGAGAAATCCTGGCAGAAACCAACATTCCATGACCATATGTGTTTTGTAGGAATCACATGATAAGACTAACAATAAGCAGGCAAATATCTTCAGTGAGCACCACGCTCAAGTTTTGTGGCTGTGAAAAAAAATTGGCACCCACCAACAAATGAATTAAAACCTAAGCTAGACATATTTTTTGTTCAGAGTTTTTCTTTGCGTTTTTCCTGTATACGATGTGATTAAAGAGAAAAAATATAGAGAAGCAAACTAGAGAAGGGGCCCGTTAGGCGTGAAGAGCTGACAATCAGGTCATATATAGATCAAAAGAGGAAAAGATTGAAATGGCTGGTCTCATTTGAAGGTAGTGGAAAGTCATCAGGCTGTACGGCTATTCAGAAATAGAATAGAATGGAAGAGATGATCGCAGAGAGAGGCCTAGACAGAGAAAAGGGCTGGGGAGGTGAAGATTTCATTTGGACATTCACCTGGCTTCAATGTCGATCAAGTAAGGAAGAGAATAACAGAATTTGTATTGACACTTATTATAGGAGAGATGCTTTTATAAATTATTACAGATAATGATGATGTATTCATCAAAATCATTTCTTTAAATCAAAGTGAAATGTAGACAACTTAAGAAATATAAAAAGATAACGTAAAAAACTTCTTTAATGATGCACAGAAATCATAAAATTAAAAAGAAAGTTTTGAGAAAGAACACAAGATAAAGTAAAAATGACTTAATCTTAGTTTCTTGTTTTTGTTTTATCAATCTAAAATTACAGATTTTACAAGCATAAATTTCAAATTCAAAGAAACATCTGTAAATTAACTATAGGTCTTTAAAAGTGATAGAATCTAGCCTAATTCCAATGAACAGATAACTAATTAAGATATTGCTAATCAGCAAACATTTTATAGCTTGTTTATATAATTTGAAAAAAATGTAGAGCAGTGGGTAGCTGGAAGATTTAAAGATATTATTACAATGACACAGTATTAGCGGCTATGTTTGACACTAGATAAAGGATTATCACCTGAATAGAACAACATAAAGGTAAATATAGCAATGGATAAAACAATCCAATATACTAAGTAAATTAATAATAAATTTGAATGCTTATAAAGTTTTTATCGTATTAGTTCTATGAAAGTTGTTCAGAACACTCAATAGTGTGATAATGATAAGATACCATATAAATCCTCTTCACAATTGAGCCCTCTCTAGTGTAGGACTGCTATTTGGTTGTCCTGATCTATGGATGTTCAGGATTTACAAAATAGGAAAATCTCATAAAAATAGATATGAGGGTAACATTGGAACACATTTTCAAAAATAGCAATGTTTCTTAATGCTTATATATTAATGGTGAGAAATATATGAATTTCTTTAACATTTTATAACTTTGAATTGAATATCATGAATTTCTTTTTTTATGGATACAGCTATATCGTGAAAGATATCTAACAGCAAATATAAATTAGAGACTAGTGTAAGTTATTCACAATTAGGCAATTCTTATTCATCTTGAGCACATAAAATATATGTATTGGAAAAATATATTTCAACATCGAAAAGATAACTGAAATAAAAGCAGGCCACATATGATTGGTTTTATTAAAATCCTTACTTTTGAAATATATCATAATCATTTTCCAAATTTAATGAAAGATAAACAGAATAAAGTAATTTATTCATGTTGCAAGTATGTATAAATCACTAGATGCAAATATTGACAATAGGATTAAATAGTAAATTATTTTTTAAGTGCTGTAGAATACATAATATATATACTTGAATATATACATGAAGACAATACATTAAATTACCCATTCAACCAATAACTTACTATAATTTACTGTTTTTTTTGTCAACGCTTCTTATTTAATTGTCAATTTCTCAGAGAGAAACTCTAAAAATGTGTAGATTGATAACTAAAATTATCTCAAGATGAATCTAGAAAACAAAATAGAATTGATATCCAAGACAAATCTTAAACAAAAAACTATCTATTTCACAATACTTGGAAATAACTTTTCTGGTGCAATACTCAATACAAATAACATAATGTGATACATTTTATCCACACCATGTGATCATGTTTAAAACAATAGCCTGTAAAATCTGATGGCGTTATATATTCTAAGATTGTTTAGTGAGAATAAAAATATCATTTGTGATTGAGAATGTACAAATACTCTTTTGCATTTTAAAAATCAATTCTTTTTTTGAAAAGCATATTAACAATACTAGTAACATGTGATGAGCCGCAATCAAAATCTTTAAATATTTCAAAGCACTAGAACAATGGATTATTTCTGTACATTGTTAAAAAAGCATGTAAATTACAGCAAATTCAATTTTATCTAAGCCAGTGATTCCCAACCCGGGGGAGGGGGGGTTCCAAGTGGGGAATAAGGTTATTAGGTAAAAATAAAAGTCCAGTCTAGAGATAGGGTTTTCTGCACTTCTATCTATCAAGTCAAAAGCTTGAAATAAGCTTCAAGTTGAGAATGATTTAAGATGAGCTCTCTCACTAATAGACCCACTAATAGAAGAACTAGTAGCAAAAAAAAAAAACAAGAACAGAGATCACATTGATGTGTATATTTGTTACGATAGCAGAATTCTTCTTTCTTTTTTTTTTTTAATAAATTGGAATTTCAAATGATGTGTTCTAATTATTTTCGCTTGCTTTCTTTGAGTAACACACAGCAGTAGCTGTACAATTATAATATAATACTAATTCTTAGTATGAAATTGTCTAATTATATGCAAAATAAAATAATTATTTTAAATTGTTGCAACTTAATAAATGGAGGGGGGATACTAGTAATGTTATTGACAAAAGTGGGGAATGAATCGAAAAGGTTGGGAACCAATGATCTAAACAAACCGATTAAAATTAACCAAGGAATTAACTCTATAGGAACAATTAATCAACTGTCAAACAAATGTCTCAAACATTTACTCAATTTTATTTTGCCAACAGCCACTAATTAGTTAAACTACCAGAATACAGCAGACTATCCCCTTGGTACATTAAGTTTGAGTTGATTTAGACAAATGTTCACATTTATACATCATCTATAAAGTTTATATATCCCTAAACACTGCATACAGTTGATTGTCTCGGGAGTTGACTTTCGCCACTTTCCCCTGGCTTTTATATGCATGTTTAATGAAGTGATGCAGTAATATGATCTATAGCATATAACTAAGTTTCATAGCATAAATAATCTAAAGGGCATGGAATCTGAACTGTAGAAAACTATTCCTCCTCTGACAAACTGAGCATACCAAACAGTTGTGTCAGTTGAATAGGGAATGTTGAGTGTGTTTGCTGAAAATATTGATACAAATCAGATGGGTCCATTTAGCTCTTCCCCTCTGTGAATTGATAGAATAAAAGTAATGTGCATTTGCAACAATATGCCACATTGATTGCAGATAAAGAATTTAAAACATTTTTTTTCACTTAATAAGTTCATTGTTTCCAAGAAGCAAATAAACGAGAAAATTATAAAAGATATAATTGGGAAAACAAAAAAAATAAATAGATGTATTGATTTCATTAATTCCTAGAAATTGTGTAAAGAAAAGGTACTTGTTAAATTAAATACTTAATATAAATCTCAGCTTAATTCTCATAGTAAGTCAATAAGTATTCATATTAGATAGGTACATGTTATTATTATCATCATTTTTTAAAAAGTTAATTGAAAAGCATAAAACTAATTTGTATTGTGGGTGATGAAAAAAAAATGGAAAAGGTGATCAATGTATAAGTTACTTCTCTCGCCTTTTGTTGGGCGGTGATCACTAAAAAAGTCTGAATTTTCAACAAAAAAAAGTGTGAACACTACTGGACACAAATTAAGGAACCAATTTAGTATAGACGGACATTGTAAATTGAACCCCCCAAAAACCTATTTTGGGAAGAATAAAAAACAAAACAAAAGAAAAACGTTTTCTAGACATAATAAGAAGTAAATATTTAAATCTTCAGCCCTCTAGCTCCATTGGTGTGGACAGTATGCGCAATACATAGATAGCCAGCAAGACCAACTTAAAAACTGAAGAAACCTATGTTGATGTTGATAGTTATGGTTGATGGTTTCTAATAAAACAATAACTACAGTATCTTAGAAAAAGAAAAAGTAAATAAAATTGTGCAGGAAGTTTCCTAGCTGTTCTTTTGTGCATTTGAGGGCAGTGATTTATATAAAATACAAGTGTTAAGTAAACTTGATCTAAGTGGAGATAATGATTCAATATGATTTTTTTAAAACCAGGTATCAAATCATACCAAAAGAGTGATGAAAGAAAAGATTCCTTAGGAAGTATCTGAATCCAGTCATGTAATGTTAGTCAAAAGTTCAAGGCCCTATACAATTACAAGAACATCACACTTTACAAAATAATCAGGACTAATACAACACTATCATATCCAAACAGACTTATAAAGACAAACATAATCAGATGTTTGAGCCACACCAGAGTCTTACAATAAAACAAGATGATAAATAAATGGAAAAAAAATAATACAGAAAAAAGAATGAATTTAACATCTGAATAAAAAGTGATTTCCAAAACAAAACATGTAAGTTTGGTAAATTCGGTGAATGCTAATGCACATGCAAACAATCACACAGATCTAAAAAAAAATAAAAAATTCTAATTTTTATGATACAAGAAATAATAAAGTAAACTAGCATTCCAAAGGAAATTATGAATCACCACCACCCATATATGCTGTGTTGGGGATGATCAATTAAAAGGTCTGAATTTTTTAAAAAACAAGTGGACACAAACTAGTGATCAATTTAGCATAAGCTTACATTGAAAATTGAACCCCCCCCCTTTAAAAACCTATTTAGGTGGGAATTTAAAAAAAACAAAAAAAAAAAACATTTTCCCAACTCATTGAGGAGAGTATGTGTGCAAAATTCCAAGTGTCTACTATGAACGGTTAGGGCTGGGTGAAATCTGGACAAATAGACAGATACACATAAATGTGTGAACACATGAATAACCTAAACCTTTGGTAGCAGTGATTAATATTTTGTACTTCATTAAGACAGTATTTACTAAAAACAAATATAGAAAAGTGGAATGCTTATATTGCTTTTTAAATAAATACGAATGATAATTTGCATGTATAAAATAAGTAGAAAGTAGAAGCCTTTAATTTTGGGATGATAAAGGTTAGAGTAATAACACTGTAATATGCAGGACTATATAGGCTAAGATATAAAATAGTTCATTCTTCTTTTAAGAAGAAAATAAGCTATTTATTTTTTTTTTAATTTTTAGTAGCAATTCATTAAAAATCCAATAAGTAATTCAATATAAAAAATATACGAGCATCCATCCACACATATAATAATTAGCAATGTGTTTTTGTATTCTCTCATGCTAAGGGACGCAACTGACGTAGTAAAAATAGAATTTCATGTTCTGATGACGTGGTAAAAAGGCTAAATTTAGAGAATGATAAAAAATATAAAAAATAATGAAAACAAAGACAAAAAATAAACAATATTCTCCAAGCTCACTGCGTTGCAAATCTCTATCATCTACGTATATAAAATGCAATGTGTATCTATACATGCCGTCATTTTTGACGGCACAAGCAAACTAGTGATTTATAAAACAAACTTTATTTCTAGACATCATCAGAAATGTAACACTATCAAATAATATTGTATCTTTTTCCCAGTTCATTCAAACTGAAAATATTTATAAAAGTTATGAGTTAATATCATCACAAAATTAATTTTGTAAAGTAAAAATATGATTAAAAATAATCAGGAAATAGCATAGTATAATTGTCAAAATATAATGTTAAAAAACTAGTCTTTAGAAGAAGCAGATTATTTTCAGCTATTGTATCTCTTCATTAGATGTTATTTCAACAAACTGACACCTATCAAAAGTAGTTAGTTGAAAGTGAATCTCAAGAATCATATTAGAATCATGTGGAACAAGAAAATGATATAAGAGATTTTCTGTGCAGGTGACAAAAACTGAAGTAGTTGAAAAGATAAAGTCACATGAAGTCACAACTGAAAATAACAGCTGCTGCTATGATTGATGCAATAGTTACACTAATTAAAAATCTTATGTAAGGTTTAAACAAAGAAGCACAAACAATAACAAATTAATTAAAATTCTTAAAAAGGTAAGAGAGAAAAAATGGCATATAAGAGAATAACTGCATATAGAAGGGAAGAAAAAATTAAAATGAGTAAGAAAGATCTATATATTTTTTTGAAATTTTTTCTTTCAAATTTCAATTATATTGCATCTGCCAAAGAAATTTTATTAAAAAGAGATTTTTATTGTGAGGAATAAAGAAAGAATAGTTGAACAATAAATAGCAATAAATACCAATCAGCTGCCTTAAAGTATTTGGAGCCTCTCTCCCTACATCTAAGAAAAAGAATGACTACTGAGATAGTGACAGACTATAATAGACTACCAAAGAAACTAGTGATTACCATCTCAGGTACACACACATACACACAGCTACAGTAAAAACAAAGAATTAATATAATGAAACTAAAAAAGCATTCTTTTTTTGGTCATAACTACATATGAAAAGTGATAACTATTATGCAATAAGACAATAATCATGTATACATGGGCATCCACTGCGGGGGGGGGGGACAAATGGGGGCACCACCCTTCCTGGACCAAGCCTTCTCATCTAGCGTGAGGAGGTTTGAAAGTTGGAACCATATAGTCAATAAAAAATGATGGTGCTGTACAATTGTTTTATGTAACCCTAACCTAATATTTCTATATAAAAAGTAACACTTCATTGGTAACAGTGTTGCCGGTAAGATATATTGTGAATATACGCCCTTCCTGGAAATATATCCTTTGTCCCTCACCCGTGACAGCAGATGCCCATGCACGTATATATACATTAAAATTTATGGGACACTTACAAGTAATGATATAATGAAATGTATCGAATATCACTTAAATTTTTGTGATCTCTTTCTGGCTAATAAAGAGGAAACATAAAACAACAAACATTGAACTAAAGTACTTTTGGAGTAATTCAACCACTTTAGCCAAAATTTATTTATTCATAAAACATTTAATTCTCAATATATAAGAATCATATCTAATTATTTCCCAGTGAAAATACCAGTTTACATTCATACAAAATGACAGAAAAGTAACTTATTAAAAATATATAAGTTACTCTAACTAAGGACTATTATTTAAGTAAGCTCTTCTTTAGATATTTTGTGTACCCTTATAAATATGAATATATTTATGTATTCTGAAAATATAGATATTTTAGATTTTTCTCAAGATTGTGGCAAATAAAAAAACATATACCTATAAATGACTGAGTCAGGCAAATAATGT
>VCCN01004112.1:5378668-5400308 GCA_006491835.1 Architeuthis dux | reverse complement strand
AATATTGGATGAGTGCTAGAAAGAGAGAGAAACAAATTATGATAAGCCAAAAGAATCTCTCTGATCATCAATTTCTACAAAGATAGAATAGGCAGAAACCAATTTAACAGATATCTAAATGAAGTACACTCTTGAAAATAGAGAAAAGACAACAGAAGGACTTGTGGACAGCTTGATTTTTATTACTTCTCTCATTTAGATAACAATGAGTTTCATTTAATAAGTCTGGCTACAGAGGTCTCCGGGGCAATTTACACACTATAAAGCAGCAGAGTGAATACCATAAAGCTTTTAAGAGAGAGACAGTTTTCTTTTTTAATTCATTATCTAATTTGAGCAATTAATTAACCTTAAGCCCTGGCAGGAATCAATCCATATTTGGCAGAAAGGAATTTGTCAACCAGAAATTGATCAAAGAACATGTAATTACTACATCTGGACAGAAATTGGAAAATGGTCATTTTCCCATTCACTGCTCATCTTGGCCAATAAACTTAGAACAAGTGAACAACTTTTCATAGATATTGGAGTCATTGTATTGAAGAGAGGGTGAACATGGATTATTAGATACAAAACAATGAGAAGGTTAACTTTTAAGATAAGATAAAAAGTATAACTCTACTACAAATTAGGGTTTGAACCAAATAATATTTATATAGGAGTCATATGAGGATCAATATATATTTAGTAAATAACTGTTCTCTTGTACTGTACACAAGATTCTGCAAATAAATAAATAAAATAAAAGAAGGATCAGACGGATGTATACTTTTCATTATATACACACAGTAAAGAATACTTAATATACTAAGAGTTAAGAAATTATCTATCCAAGATTTTCAAGTAGATGTGGAAAAGTATTTTTTTAAGTAGATACTGATAAAATATATTTTTACAGAAAGTATCAGGAAGATTATGTATTTACATAGTTATCAGGTTTATATATTTTTTGAAAAGTTGAATAAGAAGGCCTCAGAGATAAAATCCAAATCAGATGAAATGATACACGTTTCAAAGAGAAGAAAAATGTGATATTTCTTTAAAAGATGCTTTCAAAGATAATGATAAAAGACTTGCAAAAATAAGAAAACCAAATAAAAAGAATATGAACTTTCTCAATAGAATCATTAAGAGTATATATATATATATATATATATATATATATGCAAATATATATATATATATATGCAAATCTATTAAAAAGGATTAGGATTTGTTTCAAAATACAAATAAGCAACAGTTTTCCCCTCTTCTTTCATACTTTTTTCAAACTAGATCAGGAAAACTAACAATTTTTGAACCTCTTTGCAAAAGTTCTGAACATAGCAAAAATGCTTATGTATCTTATATAAAGAGAAAGTAGACTATATGCCCAAATTATTTCAACTTTTTAAAGTATATATAAGATGAATATATATTAATATAAAATATATAAAGTTAAGAAATTCTTCAGAAAAGAAAAGAATAGCTGAACAAAGATCCGTGTATAAGTAATAGTTTTAAATAGATGTTATACTACATAAAACACTTTCTTAGAGAATATATGCAAGATAAAAATTATTCCATGAAAAAAGATTTATTAAAAAACATTTCTCACACCCAAGAAAACCAGTATTTTTTAAAATAATATAAATAGATGAAAAACAACGATTTTATGAACATTTGAATGTTGGGAATTAAGTTCTTGAGTAGTTTACAGAAAAAGTTATATCACAAAAGATAAGGATACTTAAGATTGATTAGAAATGAGAGATACAAAAATGCATATTTAAGAATCAGATTAAACTTTCTTGAATAACAAATAGGTATTTTTCACAGTCCTTTAAAAATTCTCTAAATATGATGGCTATAAAATAAACATACACACAAAAAATGATTACCATAAGAAATAATAACAAAGGAATAAAATGAATAATAAGCAACAGTTTTTTGCATATTTTTTTAAACTAGTGATATTGAAAAGTATTATGAAGTTAATAATAAATCCTCATGTTTTTCACTATTATAGTGAAAAACATGAAGATTTATTATTAAAAATGAGGCAAAGAAGAACATACGATGAGAAAATGAAAAAAACTATCACAAACTTTACAAGACAAACATTTGGAAGACAATGTGTGATGGCAAAGGGAAAATAAAAGAAACAAGACTGGCTGCTGCAGGGTCAAACTGCACTACAACTTCTATTCCGACTGAAGATGATTACTGCAACTTTTGTATTGTATATATATTAAATATAATACATTTTCCTTAATATCTAAGACTTGTCAATTTAGCTCAGTTAGTAAGACACCAGACTAGCAATCACTAGGTCGTGAGTTTAAATCACGGTAGTGAACCGGGGATTTTACATATCAGTTTACACCCCAAATTTTGGTGAGGTTCTTGTTCTTTTTATGGTAGGAAAATAAAGTCAACTCCTGGCTTTGTCTTGGAGTTTGACAAAAAATTATTTTAAGAGATTGTTACTAAAATAGAAAGTTACTAAGTTGGAAGGAAATTTGTGAAGATGTTTAGTAAAAAAGGAATTAGAAGAAATGAAATCTTAACATTTCTGAAACAATTAATCAAAAGACAAGGGGTTTAAAAGGAATAAAGAAATGAAAAGTGAAACCAAAAAACGGGTCATAAGTTGAAATTAGACCGAAGACTTAGTGTGTCGGGTATTACTTAAGGAATATAAAAGAAGAATTTGTGATGGAGCGATTTTATTTGGTATCTACAGTCTAGCCATTCTTAAGTTTGAATATTCCAAAGAACAAAGCAGACTTAGAGCAGGATTTTTCTTTCTTCATTTTTTTCTACTTTTTTGGAATGTTAACAGACAAATTTTGCCCAAAGTGCCACTAACGATGACAAAACTGGGAAGAAAAAAGGAATTTGAAGAATTCAAATGTGACTGTCCCAGACTAAAAATCATAACTAGTTCAATAAAAAAAAAAATCTTTTTTTTCTTTCCACGAAATGAGAGCTTTCATTTGGAAAAAGAGCTTTCATTTACAAAAATGAATCAATAACGGTTGTTTAATTTTAACCAAATATCTTGATTTTGACTTCTAAAGATTTTTTCCACACATTATAAATAAAAGATATTTTCAACTATTTTGAGATATTTTAACGTAAACTTATGATCACATAATTAAATTGATCTCTTACGAGAAAAATGCAATTTTGAGAAAGAGAAATGATAAGATACAATATTGTTTTTTAAAAGTAAGTTAAAGAAGTTCCACCAATTCAGATAAAAAGCTCAATTATAGATATTTCCGACCAAAAGATATTTTTCTTTATACTTTGAAAGAAAGTACAAAAACGAATCCGAATTTTATTTTTAAAAGTTCAAAAGCAACATAGGTATTTTAATTACAGTTTTGGTAAAGTTAACTTTTGAATTTTATTTATCTAAAAATAACTGGAAGTAAGAACTGTCGAACTTCAATTGAATAAATGAGAACATTTTCTTATATTTCTACAGTAAAATCTAAGGTGAAGAAAATAGAAAGCTAACTCCAAAACAATTTTAATTTATCAAATACAGGAGAGAAAATAAAGAATACTCCCAATTCTATATCCTTATCAATAAACAAACACAGATTATTGATATAGGAAAAACTAAAAGATTTTTCATATAAACTTGTTCATTGATCTTTTCCAAAAACTTTTGTCACCCTTTCTTCTTATTCTTTTTACCGTTTAATCAGATAAAGCTGACCGGGGTAACATTACTATTCACACAGATCAATCAACCCATTCATAAATTTCCTCGTTTACCCACTTCACACGGTTCCAAGGTGAAAATAGCAAGGATACTTTTTCTTATACGAAAAGTTTTCTGAAGTGATCAAAACTCCAAAACTGTAAATCACTTATTAATCAAAGAGAGAAAGAAAGAAGTCTAGAACCTTCAGAATCGTAATAACTCGAAGAAGAATCATATCAGAAAACGAAGAGAAGAAAGTTTGGATGTCACGCTTGCAAAACAGAACATAAACATTGAAACCCATATGCCAGCACACACCTCTTCAACAACAACTATTCACTACCACGACCACAAAGATTTATCAACAATAAGGGAAAAAAAAGTTTCTAAGTGCGATAATAGGGATTTAAAGTTGATTCAAGATAACCAGTTTGGAAAAAAAATTGTTTACACTTTTGTATGTATGTATATAAGCATGTATGTATATAAACAAGTGACATTTTCAATCGGAAAATTTACCTTGGAAATCTTCAGAAATCCAAATGCTGGAGTTACCATGTCATATGTCATTTGAAAATTGTCAGGCAGGAATTTTTTGCCAGGCCCGAACTTTCTTCCTATGATATTGCCACTTGAAACCATGGTGACTTTCCTCCCATACACTGTTAGTATTATTTTTTATATTGACTTTCAATATCTTCTTTTTTTTCGTGTGTTTGACAGCACAATTATTTATGCTCTTCAAAAAAAAAAATTAAACACCAGTGTATGGGTCACTTATGTGCGGAAAGAAAAATTTAAAAAAAAAAAGTTGACTTCAGTTTGATTTATAAATGTCTAATCCTCGAATATTCAGTCATCAAATACATCCCCCATTCAATCACAGTTGCTGTTGCCGCTGTTGCTGCAGTTTGTAAATGAATTACTTTTCTCTCTCTCTCTCACTCTCTTTCCTCCTCTCTCTCTCTCACTCTCTCGGTGCTTGCTAAACTTGAGAAGCACAAGAAGTCAGTCACGACATGCCTCTACGTTCAAAAAGTTCAGTCTTCAGATCTCTTTGTCATCTTGGGTCGAGTCTGGTCCATTCAAAATGCTCTCATTTTCATCTTCCGTTTGTTTCTAAAAAGGTAGGTATTGCCAAGTCCCATCACTATAATTAAACTACAGTCCGTGCCAAAAAACTGGCAGCCAACTGTCATATCCTGTTATAATGACTACTGTTTGGTGTCTGTTGCTTTTGAAAACGCACTTTGTGTCTGGTCTCATAAACATGCATGGTATGCTGTAAGCAGGCACATGTCACAAGTAGCGGCTCGCAATCGAGAATGCACACACGGCTTCTGAGTGGTTGAACAGCCACGATCTACAATAATTAGTGTGCTAGATCAATATCAATCAATAAGAGGGGGATGGTTTCTCTCAATGGACAACAACGGGGCCCTATGACAGACAGAGAGCAGAGTGGAATAACCACCACACTCTCCCTGTGACAGGCCCTCAAGGGGGCAAGCCTAATTCATCTTAACAACTGCCGACACACGAGAAATTTTTAGAATCTCTCCCCCTACCTCTCTACCTACCTAACACTCTTTTTCTATGTCCTCCTCCTTCTCCGCCTCCTGTTCGGGTTGCCAACCCCTCCCCTACGATTCCACTCATACTCCTCCCCCTTTTCGGTTTTGCACCTCCCCTCCCCTCAAGGAAGAGTGCAACCCTAACCTCAAGGATGATGGAGCTATTTGATGAGCCCACTACTAGGTCCACAAGTGACTCTGATTCTTTCAAGTAAACTGATCCATATTTTCCTGCACTCTATCGGAATGACATCATAATCTTTTTGCTACTACTGGCGAAAACTCCGAAGATACCGGACCGAACTATTGAGATGAGATGCAGTTCTTTCGTAATCTATCCCTTTCTTCTCTTTTCATTCATTCATACCAAAACCAACTCTATAAATAGGCTCTTCTACCCTTGGTAGTCAACTGAACTAAGAAGAATTAGACAAATGTCAGACTACAGGATGATAGAACAAAACTGAACACACAAAAAAGAAATTACGGACTAATATCTATTTCTACGTATATACACACACATGCAGGAAGTTCAAACGCAGATTATACAAAGTTTAAAAAGCGAGTCGACTGACAGGGCCGATGCTAGATAGTAGCATCCCTTTTAATTGAAGATATCTATTTCTATGCGTGATTATATATATATATATATATATATATACATCTTCATCTTCCTAAATAGTACCATGTTCAAAGTGGTGATAGGCAAGAATATTCACTTATTTATTACAAGCATATCATCGAGTAACAAAACTACTTTCTCATTCGGCTTTTTACTACCGACAAGTGATGCACGCAATTTACAGAACAACGTAAATAGTGAAAGTAAAAATCTCCTTCGAACAACGTACACATGCATACAAAGCGCACATGCACGCATATATACCTACAAACATAGAAACATGCATATGCACACGTAAATAAATACTACATACACATAGGCATGAGAAAAAGAAGAAGAAGAAGAAAAAGAGCAAAAGTATTTTACCTCAAGTGGCTTCATTGCTGGCTGGATATCGGCATGTCGAGGATTTCAATCACAATACTGGGGACCCTGGTGAAATGGATAGTAGACGAAACTATATTTAGGTCTGAAAACCTTCAAGCTACTATTTTCACTTCTTTTTGTATCAATTTACGACAATTACATTATTAGATGGACATCTTTGCTATTTATTTGACAAAAATTTACAATACATTAGACTCTTTTTTTTTTTAATGATTCACATGTATGGGTATGCATACAAAAACATGAAAATAACAACAAACTCAAGAATCCGCCCAGAATAGAAAATGGGAAAGAAAGAAAGAGAAAAAAAAAACGAAACACGAAAATACAAAAAGGACTACTGAAAAAGACTTAAATCAATATTCTTACATTGTGAAAGGACAAGGGAGAGAAAGGAGTGTGCATGAGGGTGTGTGTATGTGATGAAGAAGGGTAAAGTCACACGGAGAAGATAGAACAAGAATATTAATTTGGAATGTGGCATGACCACAGCCAAAGCACACGGAACAGGGCAGATCGGGGCGCAGGGAGGAATGAAAGAGGAACGATGACACACTTCATCATCTGCATTCATTCCTATACAAATCCGTCCACAAAACACACACACACACACACGCGCCACTACACAGAGAGAGTTAAAGACAATAAAAAAAAAGGGATCACCAGAAGAAAAAGAAAAGGCAAGCCTGAAGGAGAAAAAAAATAAAATAAATATAAAAGAAGAAAAGAATTTAAGAGAAACCCCGAAGCCTTTAAAGAATATCAATTATTCATCGCGGAGTGTCTTAATTCGTGTAATTAAAATGCTTTTGAATGGTTGATTAATTTAAAACAATTTGCGATGAGAGAGTTTTGGGGAGGCCATGGGACCTTGATTGGGATGACAGAACCAAAAACGGATAAGGGAAACCATCCGATATATGAATATTATTTATATCAAAAGGAAGATGGGGGGTTAAAAAAAATTCATACCGCCAGCCACAAGTTTTCCGTGGATCATAACAGAAATAAAAAAGGAAATCCTCTGGAGATGTTGTCGTTGGTGCCGCTTGTTGAAAGGAGATACAAACAAGGACGACTAAGAATAAGACGAAGAAGAGAGGGGAGTAAAAAAAATTCCTGCTTGGGTCAAAGCTGTCTGGGTCCCTACTGTGGTAGTGTCGTTGGTCGCCTTACAAGTGTGGTGGATCACTTGGCCCTCCATTGCCCCCCAACACCCCCGCCAGCAACAGCAGCAGCAGTCAGTAGTGGCATGGCCGTGGATCAATGATGATGCACACACACACAAACTCCATCACACCGAGGAGACGAACAGATGTATATATTTACGTGTACATACATATAGTCACACACGGCCTGTTCTTCTTCCTTCTACTGCTCTAGGACTCTGTGATGATGATGCAGGCGAATGTCACAGAGCTTACTACTCGACGGCAAGGACATGCCTATACACCACTGGCCGTAATCGCTTTTATTCTCCCTTCTCTTCTTTCTTCTTTTATTCTGGCTTTTACCAAATCAATGATGGGTGCCAGGCGTAGTCAAAGACAGATGGCACTTTTAATGCCGTGGGTTTTATGCTCATGTTCATACAGCTTGATTAAAATCATTAATTTTTTTTTTCATTAATCAACCAGATCGTAATTGTTGTTCTGCGACAAGCGACCGACCATGACAAATTTATGTTGTTGGTGGGTGTGGGGATGATGAAAAGACAGTTTTTTTTTTTTAGAGATTTATGGAAAGATGGATAAAGATGAAGGGTGAACGGGACGACGGAACGAAAAGAGACAACAGCGGACCAAAACAAGAATGGCAAAGAAGATAGAAGAGAAAAAGTAATGAAAGAAAAAAGGACGATGGTGACACGCACACGAGCACACGGAGGACCGGGAGGCTTGTTGCAAGTCAGTTAATGGCAGTAATAATAGTTTTTGGTGGAGATGGTGGACCCTCTCTAGAGGAATGCGAGGAGGTGAACAGAGTCAGGAGGGAAAATAGAAAGACACAGAGACTGACCTGACATGCACCTAAGACGTAGATACGGATATATGTTGGTATAATGGCATAAAAGAAGAGAAGAAGAAGAAGATATACTTAGAAGGAACGGCCCGCGGCTAAGAGTCACAGAAGGAGAGGATGGCCGAAGCAAGTTTAAGGTGAATATGATGGAATGGACACAGTGAAGTGACAACAATGAAATGACGCACACACCAGAGAAATGCAGGTTCAAGTCAGGGGAGGACAGAGGACAGAGGGCAGGGTCGACTTTACAAGGAGGGGGTAGAGAAGCGGATAGAGAATGAGTATGATTATTTTCTGTATTACAGGGTCACAGGGGATTGGTGGGGGTCACATGTGCAAGGTGAACACAACAACGGTAATAATAACGATCTCCTCATCGCATTCTTTCACTCCCCCATTAGGATGATGGTGATGATGATGATGACGACGACGACGATGATAAAAATGACGATCAATGTTGTTGCACTCCTTCGAACACAACATTAATTACTTTTGTCTTATTCGTCTCTTACACTTTCTTCAAACACTTACACAAGCGACACACACAATCGTTAGTACTAGTATACTATGATTAATAATCTAAATAAATAATATAAATAATAATAGATACATTACAGTCGGGTAATCTTTGGTAAAAATCCCTTGAGTAGGTAATGTACTCAGACCAACATCTATCATTGACTCGACACGGGCATCTCTTAGTTTGTGTTGTAGTGTCGTTTTTTCTTTTAAAAATGTCATATACTTGATAAAAGCCACATTTGTCGAATTCCACGTTTTTTTCTCTTCTTTTTGTTCTTCCTCAAGAAGTCTGTACGAACAAAATCGGTAAAGATGTGTAAATGCAGTAAAAAGTTTTCACAGTAAACTATTTGGTTTGTCTATCTGTCCGTCAGGTCGGGTCGTTGGTTTTTCTACGTGTGTCGATGATGTACAAATTACATAGACACACGTCACGGGTCGTTGTGTATTATTATTATTATTATTATTATTATTGCAATGATGTCTCTGGTTTTGGGATAGATGAGACAGACACACAGATAGAAAGATAGATGGATGGATGGATGAAGATGCTGGTCTGGTGTGTCTCTCTTTCACTGTGGGTTTTTGCCTGTTCGTCGTTGTTGTCGACGTCCTCTATCTGTCTGTCCGCTCTTTCTCTCTCTCTAGCTGCACGTCCCACCGTCCTGCTAGATGATCATCATCACCAACATCATTATCCTCTTCATCTTCATCGTCCCACCGTGTGCCGGGGGCCGGGCCACTGATGATGAGAATGATGAAGATGATGGTGGTGGTGATGTAGAGGGGGGGAGGCAGGCTTCCTTCCAGCAGGCGAACACTGTCAACTAGACACAGCAGTCGGCAACGTGCCCACGCTGTCTGAGCCAGCAAAAACATTGGCACGGACCGCCGACCGAACGGCCGATCCGATCGCTTACTAACAACTCTCTATAGTTTGTGTGTGCTCAACAAAATCAGTGTGGAAAAACTGTGTGATGTCTCATCTTTTTTATTAGTTTGTCAGGAATAAGTATGGAAGGAGAGAGAGAGAGAGAAAAAGACTCTAAAAATGTCAAAACACTTCCCGTTGTGTCGCTGTAAACAGGCCAGGTAATAACGGGCCTATGGTACCAAAATATACCGTCGTTCTGAGAGAAAACTAAAGTTGGGTGTAGGGGGGAAAATAATGTAAAAGACAAAAATTACGTAGCTTGTTTCGTTAACAATTCAATTAATCAGGTCATTCACTGTGACAACGTTAGAGTCCTTTTTCTGAGAGGAAAAAAAAATACTAGTCTAATTAAAAAGTGTAGACCAGACCATTTATTCGAAGGCCCGTTCTTTTTTTACTTTTTCATTTTTTAAAGATTTAATCAGAAATAAATAGAAGAGTGAGAAAAAAGTCTTTAAAATGTCAAAAATAATCAATGTGTCGCAGTAAACAAGCCAGTTTGCAGTTAGTTATGCGACAATGGGCCGGATTGACAAAATAGTCTCCTAGCTAAGTCCTCGCTTTCCACGTTCTTACAAAATTAAGTTCGGATGGAGAAAATTATTTGAATGAAAACAAATAGTGAGGAAAAAGAAGTTAATTTGCTGCTATATTTCGTTTTTAGAAAAATACTTGATGAAAATCACTCTCTCACTGAAGTCATTGTGACTGTCCTTTATTTGAAAAATAGATTGTTTAATAATAGCAGTTCTAGTAGTCGATCATCAATTTTTGATTGTTTTAATACGTTCGGCGAAGAGAGTTCTTCTCATTGCTCCAGTATTGAAAAAGGTCAATTTCCGGTTCTACATCTTTTATTCAGGCCGACTCGGAATTTCGTTTACAGAGATTTTCATCAAAAATAATAGTACCTATCACTAATATTGTTCCTAAAGAAGGAATGAATTGACACTGTTCTTTATATAAAAAAAAAACGAATACTAAAAATCCCTTAGACACGATCTGGGGGATCAGTTTAAACTGATCATCATCAGCTTTGCGTAAAAATGGTCCCCCCGATTCTTCCAAATAGTTTTCTGATAATTTTCATGACAGAACCTAGAAAGTCCAAAACTGTCACATTCAGAGAACTTAAAGAAATGCCATTAATTCACCTTTACTGACAAATACTAGTAAATCACAAATAAATGATTTTAATCAGTACAGTAAAAATAAACGTGTTAAAGTATAAAAGGTCGATCAGTTTATCAATTATCGATTAGTTTATAAATTATTGATTAGTTTACAGAAAAGATTGATCAATGCCAACTTTACATGTAAATTGGACAATATCACTGAATAATTCGTACGGTGAAAATGAAAGAAAGAAATTAGAGATTTCCAATAAAATGTTTTCTTTAAAACCCAAAATTCTGAAGGAAAAAACCCGACCAATTTCCCGTAAATATGACTTCTCTTTCAGGAGAGATCGATTACATCTAAAAATAAACTGAGATTTTCAACTGAAAAGGACAGAACTGATGAAAAAAAAACAGTGGAAAATCCAAATAAAATCTTTATTTTTCAACAAATGAAAGAAGTCTGTATGGAAAATAAAATGCTTGGTTTTCAAGTTAACAAAATATACGGTATTTTTTGTAATACTTAAATCTTTAGTTTTTTTCCGTATTGGTTCAAAAATAAATAAATCTTATATAACTTGAAATATTTCTAAATACTACCAACAAATAAACAAAAAACCTCTGAGTAAAAAAAACCCCAATGGGATGAGTAATGAAATGAATGTGGGGTTATTCAGTTGGATGGACCCAGAGAAAATCCCATTCATGTGGCTTTCCTATCCCGTCGAATTGGAGGCAAACATTTTTCAGAAAGTAGGAACAAAATTAAACTTAACCTATGATGAGATATTTAGAGGGGCCCCCTTTATCCCTAAAAAGAGAAGATGAAAGAGGAAGAAAAAAGTTGGGGGAGGCGAGGACACAAGAAAAACTCCCAGAAAAGTCTTTATATCATCCAGTAGTCACTACACAGTAGTGCCAATAATAGACTTTTTGATAAAGGTACCTCCGCTTATTTCTTACAGTTCTCTGACTTTCTTTGGCCTGGAATTCCGTAAAAAAGAGTCCGAATAAAAGATTAAGGAGTGACAGTAACTAATTTAAGTGTCATCCTTTAATTCTAAGTAAAATTAATTGAGAATTTTTGCATCCTTCTCCTAATTAATTGGATACAATATTTGTTGATGTTATTGGTAAAATCAGGGTCGACGGGACACAAAATTTGCGCAAGGGTTTTATGCACCCTAGGCTAGACATAAAAATTGCGCTCCCGGTTTCTTGATCTTTTAAATTTTTCTCCTGAAAAGGTCTGTATTGCGCCTCTCTGGGGTCTGCGCCCTGGGCGACTGTCTAATTTGTCCTAATGGTAGCGCCGGCCTTGGGTACACAATGCAAAATTCTGGAAGAGGACGACATTTGTCATCAAAAATCAATATTTTTATTTTGTTTTAAAAAGCATACCGATGCTCCGAATTAGTAAATAAAAATACAATAGGAAGCATATTGGATTAAGGAATTAACGATTTTATAATCGGGTGTAGATAATTTTTAAAGTAGTTATTGTTAACCACTTTAAAAATGACACTTCAATCAATCTCAATTTAAGACAATTAGTAACGTAATTATTTAATTATTGAAAACCTTTATGCAATTTTTATTTTTAAGCATTAAATGCTTTAAAATACCATTTATACTAAAATAGTAAAAGTTTACTAATATCCTTAAATTGTCTTAATATTCTTTTTGGCGAACGGAATTTTGGGAAGCGGGTGTAATTATCTCATTTTTTAAAAGATACCTTTTTAACGAACGTTTCTTTAGAAGAAAATTATTTACTAATAAAATAAATGAGTGGTAACTTTCAACAAGTCTCATTGAGAAATCGGACAAAATTAATGTGTAAAAAAAAACTTATGGGGTTCCGTCCGGTCATTCTCCAGAGGAACTTTTGAAGCGTGACGATGAAGATAAACAAAATCTATATGCAGGCAGATTTACTAGATTATCTGTACATCTATCGATCTATATATTCTCTCAATATATATATATATATGCAAATATTTGAGACGGGATGAGCAAAAGTGACAGGACGTCAGGGCGAGAAGCTTTTATGTCCGACAAGACAACATTTTAAAAATGATCACAAAGTACACGAGAAATAGACATTGTTTTTAATTATTTTTTTAATGATCATAATCTTAAAAAACATTTTCTTTCATTACAAAATGTTTTCCATAACTTTTTCAAAAAGATTTCAGACAAAAAAATGTTTTTTTTTTTGTTTTGTTTTTTTTAAAAACCCAAGAGTTTTCTGGAAATATGAGACAATGAAAAGAATGACCCCTCGGGAGACAAAAATTACAATGTCATTTTTTTTTTTAATATTTAATGTATTTATTCTATTCACGAAAAAAAAAAAAAAAAAAAAAGTTTTAAAATATTTTCCCCAAGACATAGATGAAGAACTATGTTTAACATTCTAAAATGTCAAGAACTATTTGGGAAAAGTGAAAAAGAAAAAGAAAAACACCATTTGTCGACATTCCTTCATCATCATCATATCATCTTCATTCCAATATTTTCTTCTTCTTCTTTAACACAAGGCAAAAGCAAGCAGTGGCGGTTTAAAATTTTGTCATTATTGTCTGCTGCTGGCAACAGAACGGAGCAGCAAATATTATTACTATTATTACGACTACTACAAGTAACAAAACAACACAAGAAGGAAGAACTGAAGTGTGCCATCAACTACATCATCATCAGACGCAGAGGCCCGGATCGTGCAGACGACATAAAGAAACGAACTCAAAAACACTCACTATAGCCAAATAAAAACAAGCAAGCAACATTTATAACCAAAAAACAGAAACTTGAGACATTCTCCTTCATTTTGTTTTGTCATGCAAACCCCAAAAACAAGTTAGACGACTATATTTGCCGTCGTCGGGACGATATCTAAACAACTTACCGCCGCCATATTGTCCAAGTCGTCTGTTGGGCTTTTTTGTTGACAAGTTACCATTGCGACACTGGACATCTTTTTTAATTAAACGACGAATTTAGTTCAAATTATATGATTTTTAATACAATAATCACAAAGGAAGATAGTTGAGACATTTAATTGTTATAAATATTTGCTTTATTTAGTTTAAATAATAAACGAAAAGTTTTGTTTTTTTTATTTAAGTCACAATGTCCCGTCCACTTTACGGCAAAGAAAGAAAGTGAGAGTTCACAGCTACAGGTCGGGCACGAGTTATTAAATTTTAAATACATATATATAAAAGAAAAAAAAACTTCAGACTGCAGGTTAACTGACTCGGTGAGATATTTTAATTCACTTATGTAGGGTTAAGTCTACGCGATTGCAACAAGAATTGAGTTAATAAATCGGCGGCGGTTGCTAAGAAAGACATGCTGCTATGTTTTGTTTGTTTACATTAGAAATGTGTAGCAACATGTCTTCCTACGAACAACGTGTTTTCTCCATTCTCTTCGTCAGTTTATTCGTTAAATACTATAGAAAATAACAAACTCTTTCCTGATATATTTGGTAAGACTTCTTCTTTCTGAGGAAGAAGAAAAACTGAAAGGTATATTTACCTTTTTGTTTAAAAAGAAAGGGTACTTTTCTAAAGGTGCGGACAATAAAACAAGCCCTCAAAAACATTGTTTTTTTTTATAACTTTAAATTCTCTTCTCTGCACGTAATTTTATTCTTCGTCTAAAATTCTAAGAGTTAAGAATTATCCTTTTGATATTTTGATCAATTTGTTTCAAGTTTTCATCGTATCTGACAACGAAACTTATTTGAACGTTTAAAAAAAATCATTTCAGTCCCATAAAAAGCTCACGTGCGTGAGTCCGTTTTTTCTTCTTTTTAATACAAATATTTATAAAAACAAACAACCTAGGAATTCATAATTCATTACTAATTTCTTTCTTAATAAAAGAAAATCTTAATGTTGTGATCTTATTAACAAATATACCGAAGATAAGTTGTAAAAAAAACGTTATTTTCTACTAAAAGAAGTCTTTGTGGTTCTTTGGTGTGAATGTCTTGGGGAAATATTATTGAATGCTTTAAGTTTGTTTGTTTTGTTTTTTTGCGATATATGGAGAATTAGTAAAACCAAAGTAATTCTATGGGATTAAAAAAAGTTATTGTTTTAAATATCAAAGAGGTAAAACATTTCTTTCTGAAAGTAACCTTAATCTAGAAAAAGCCGGTAAGTAAAGTAAAAGTTTATTATGTAAACAGTAACACATTCAGAAAATAAAAACAATTCCATTTAACTCGTAAACATCACAGGTAATTTTCACTGTAAATGTAAGTTTCAAGTTAGTGCTTTCAAATGAGACCGAATTAAAGGTAGTAAAGTACGATTTATGACAAAGAAATAGTTTTCTCTTAGCAAATTAAAATGTGCCTAGTCGCCTTGGCCCAGTAAATACTAATTTCTTATTAGTTATTACCAAACCAATTATCAAGTCTTTGAATAGTCATCTAAACTTCCAGGCTTCACTAGACTTGTTAAATTTCATTTCCTTTCTCGTTATTTTATGAGTTTTCATTTAAAAAAAATACTCAACAATAACTACGTCTTTTTGGTAAAAAAAATAAGGAATTTTAATAAATACACAACAAATAAAAGTTGTTTGATTAATTATTTACTAATCTCACGTATTAAAAAATGAGTTGATAGGTGAAGGAAGCTTGTTAGATCACATTGAGTTTTAGGTAGGACGGATTTATGACGAACAGAAAAGTTCGTCAGTAGACACAGAATTTTTTGGTGACCCCGAAAATAGAGTACTGCTAAGTTTTTACGGACTTGTTCGTTGGGAGACCTGCTATTGCGAATAATCTTATTTTGGGACAAAAAAAGACAGTCATTGATGTTCGGATCGAAACCAAATACTTTTTTTTTAAAAACACAACACACAAGCAGGTGTTCGTAAGCATAGGACTACAACAAATCTGCTTGTTAGCATAAGTTGTTCTGTAGAAAAGACAAGAATTGGCATTAGCACTTGTCACCAATGTTGTAGTGCTAAAATAATTTTTTAGAGGGAACGCAGGACTGCCTGCTCTCGCGGAGGGTGAGGGTATTCTTTCCCCATCACAGAAATTAAACCAAATTTAACCAATTTCAGAGGCTAATTCTTCTTAAAGAGAATTTTAGACGTACATAAATAGTGAGGGAACGTCGTTCGCAGTCCGCCCCCCCCCCTAAAAGTAAGGGAACGCCGTTTCCACAGTACTACACCACTGATTGTCACTTTCAATCTCTGAATCTTCATTTCTTTTGATGACTGCAAATGATGTTAAGGTTTGATAATTGTCTACCAGTACCCAGATTATGAGGAGAGGTAAAAAAAAATTAACTTTTTACAGCTTTAAAATAAAGAATTACCGAAAAATATCTCGTCTCTTTTATTAAAAAAAAAACCTAAGGTTTTTGCAAGACTTTTGATTCTTCACTTTTATTGGCCATTTTGAGAATTTAACATTTTGTAAATATTTTCAATGAGGTTTCATATCGTGAATATGGACTTTAAAACACTCTCATCGTCAACTAGTTGCGACAAAATTCTTCGAAATTAAGGCCCCGTGAAGAATCTTCTTAAAACGGAAAACAACTTTGCATTTCACTCGAAAATGGACCTTTTTCCTGATTCTCTCCAGTTACGATAAAATGGTCAACAAGTGTAGTGACAAAAAGTCATTAAACTTAATGTTATTGTTAATGTTAAGTGATTTATTTTTTACTTTTTATCGTAGTTCTTTTAAATTATTGCGAACAACTAGAAATTATTTGCCGTAAAAACAATTTTCAGAAAAGAAAATATATTCTGGGAAAAATAAATAAATCGCCTTGTGTTAAAGTTTAAAGCACCACTTGAAGTACTTAAAACAAATCTAATCTTGCTCTCACTTTTCTGTATTTGAAAGGAGAAAGTAACAATGAAATAAGCAATTCAATCCTTTCTTTAATCAGTAATGTTTTGTATGAATAACTTACATTTTTACGTAAGAATTTACATAAGCATAGACTTAGTTCCAACGAGTCTTAATTTAAGACTTAAAAAACGATTTAGAGATAACGTCTGAGCATTACTTTTTAGCCATTAGCGGAAACTCTTTCAACTAATATAAAACTAATTCTTTAATCAATCTAAACTTCGTCTATTCTCTATACCCCTTTCCTCTTATTTTTAATTTAAAGAAACTAGACAGGTATATAGAGTACACTTCACTTATCTCTCTCAAATCATAAGGACGTTTTCCTTTTACAATGTAAGTTTGAAGTAATAACTTTTATAAAGATGGAACTATGATTAAAAGGTTTTTCACCCAAACACACGTATAGATACATATGTAAATGCAGTATACATTATTAATTATATCATAGTTTTACCTTTTTAAATGTTATTTTTGCCGTATAACAAAGCTATGAAAATACATATAATCTTACTTCTGATCTATTTGTACAGCATGTAATGTTATTTTCTCATTGATTTGAATGAATATTATTAAACTTCCCTTTTGTCATCTGCATTAATGAGTTTAGCAATATTTGTGACAGCATTTTAAAATTTGGAAAGTTTAGAAATTTAGAAAAGTATATAAATAGCAAGCTACTCATTTTTTAAAAATGATTTGGCTTTGAATTGTGACTAGAATCAAAGATTTTTTGAGCTTTCTTTTTATACAGAACGTGTTTAATGATAATTGTAGAAACTTTAAATAGTCAAAATATCAAAAGATTTTCTATTTAGAGTTGCGGTTTTTCCTTAACTCTCCGTAAACTAAAGATCCATATTTTTTATCCATAAAATATGCAAGAGGACAAGATAGCTATGGTAATTAGTGAGGCTACTTAGTCTAAGCATAACAAGTTTATTACTATTTATTTTTTACTTACTACAGGTTTATTCTATAACTTGCAGATTTTAATATTTTATAACAAGACTAATCCTTTCAGAAAAGATACCTTCTCTTTTCAGTTTGGGTAAGAAACCTCAACTATTTAGGATATGGTGTGGGATTGACTTGATAAGTCCTTCTGAACATTAATTGACTTTTGTGAGCATTGATCTCTTATCTTTACGTTGGTGTGTTGAAAGAAATAATCTTTTGAGTAGATATTAATTTTATTTTTCTCACTCTTCCTTATCCTGACACTTCTGCCACAGATCTGTAGTGAAGCTATCACTTCTGTTAAATTTACAAAAATATTCCAGTGGTTCACTGGTACCAGGTTTGATTGATTGGTCTTTGCATCACTCTTTTTAAAGCAACTTCATATTTTGTATTCAACAGGTAAATTTTGGACATTTTGAAAAGAAATAAATAAAAAAGATTCCTCACTACAAAAGAAGTTCCAGGTATGTATTATACATATTAGAATAAGACTTAACAGATTATAATGAATATTGAATATTTAAATAGGTTTCAAAATAAAATATTAACATGAAAGTTAGGTTTATGGAGTTAGAAAATAATAAAGATTGTTAAGGTTTTTTTTTTTTTTTTAAATTTTAAAGGACTTAAAGTGCCAATAGGTTTTAGAAGTGAAACTTCAATGAAGTTTTAGCATTTAGAGATTTAAAAAAAAAAAAAAAAAAAAGTTTGAATAATTTAACTTAGGAAAAATAATGGAAAATAATTTATTTCTCAAAATTCACCAAAAAACGTGTCAAATAGTTTTGTATATATGTCACGTTCATAAATCTGATTTTATATTTAAAAAAAAAAAAATCATCTTTTCTTGCATAAAGATGCATCTCGTTCTCACTCACTCTCTCTCTCATATATACACATATGCATTTTTAAAAAAAATATTTATTTTAAATTATCGCACTTCCTTTTCGTATGGAATCTTTTCCCCATCATTTTCTATAGCCCGCAATATGCTTGGTGTCAGTCACTGTCAGTCTCTTGGCACGTGGCAGAGGGGGAGGGAAGAGAAGACTGGTTTGAAAATAGACTTTAGCTTTACCATCTTTTGATAAGAGGCGGGACTTAGAGCACAGGTCCTCCTACTGCCTCTCCCTCTCTGTCATTCTCACACCCTCTCTCTCCTCGATTCATCTTTACTTTTATACACCTACAAACTGACGCACGGCCTCGGTGGTAGTAGTTACTCAACTCAGCTGATTACCTTTCAGCTTGTGTTGGTTTCTTACGATCTACAAATAGCAACCCACACTTAGTTGCTAGAACTTATATGTGCCTACTGACCTGGGTACCAACTAAAATTCAATTTATCCATCTCTTTTTCTATCCCTCGCCTTATCTTCCCTTTTTTTTTTCTATCCTTTCTTTACCTTTCTGTCGCTTTTCCTTTACTTTCGTTTTCTTTCCCTTTACTTCCTTCTTTTTTATTTTTCAAAAGATTCCTCACTTTAAAAAGTAGTTTCTTTCTTTCTAACTTTGTTTCTTTTTCTATCTGACTAACTTTACCTATTTACCTCTCCACCTTTTTCTCATAACACCCTTGTTCATATCTATCTATCTGTATGTCTGTCTATCTATCGTTTTCTCTTAACATCCTTGTTCATATCTATCTGTATGTCTATCTATCTATCCATGTGTTCATAACTATCAATCCTAGTCTGTTTAATGTCTATCTCAAAATCTCTGTTGTTGCCATATCCAAATCTCTCTCTCTCTCTCTCTCTCCATCTTACTCTTTCTTTCTCTCTTCCATGTTATACTCTGCACATCTTTATCTCTCTCTATCACTTTCTCCGCCATCTCATTTTATTCTCATGATTAATTATGATTTCTTGGAATAAAACGACATTACAAAATATTATGATCCAAACATTGATCTAATACTAACTACAAGCAGCTGGTGCTCGGAAGACCTCTGCTGTGTACAAGCAGACAGTCATGCAGGGGTGATGTGTGGGTTGGTGGCGTGGGGCTGGGGAGGATTGAGGATACGGGGGGGGAGGGAAGGGCAGGAGAGTGTTTACCATTTTCATTACCCCCACGCTTCTGCTGCTGCTGCTGCTCCTCCTCTTCTTTTTAGTCGGGGGGTCGGAATGAAGAAAAGCTGCGATGGTTGCAGCGGACTGGGTTACTCAGTAGATATACTACTACTTGTGTAACAACATTCTTTACGGCAGCTACAAGTGTTTTTTATTTTCCCCCTGATTCCTTAGGAAACGGTACTTTATTGTTTGGAAGGTTGCTAAATTGTCGGCAGAACCAAAGAAATGGAACATTGGTGGGTGGATTGGAAACGTAGAGGAGGGGGTTGACTGATTTATTCCCTAAAAGCTCAGCTCTGACAATGTAATTTTCACCTAATCAACTCACCTGTGTGTATGTGTGTGTGTTCCTTTCTCTCTTTTTGATGTGAACTTTCTTTGTACCGGGTATATGCGTTTTAGAATACATTTGTGTATGTAAGCGAGCGCGGTGTGCGTAGAAAACATTTGTGTACGTTATGTGTGGTGTCCGTTTTAGCGTGTTGTTTATGTTTTGACTTTAACTTCTGTGTAGCCAAGTGTTTGAATTCATCCATAATGTTTGCGTTTGCAAGTTTTTGTTAGAAGTTCCCCCTCTCGTGTTTGTATTTATGTTTGAACTCATCAGTGCGTATATTTTAGGCGTGTGTATCAGCGGGTTTCAACTCAACTCATCTGTGCGTCGTACACGCGCCACGCCAGTGTCTTTCAGTTTTGGGCGTGTGACAGTGTTGGTGTATGTTTATTTAATTCAAATTTATCCGTATGTACGCTTCGGTGAAGGATTGAAAAAAGTAACTCTGGTAAACATGCTTACCTAAGGTTGGCTTAAGGTAATCGATATTTGATCGATTAACTTGACTATACGGAAAGGGTTAATAACTTCACTTTGAATTTAAGTCCCTATTCCCGATATTTAATGTCCGTTAAAAAAAAAAAGAAAGTATGACAAAAATGATTTTTGTTTTCGTGATCTTCAAACTTAAACTTCCATTTTTACTGCAAGGAGAAGCTAGTTTCGATTTTTAGAGAAAATGCAATAAAATTTATACTTTGTGCTAGAGTGTGAATCAAAGTAGGTAATTGATTACTTACTAAGTTTAAATTAAAGAAGGCCGGATGTAATTGCTGCGTGCCGTGAGTAAACGACGATTTTACTCAAGTTTAGCTGATTTTGTTAAAGCGTGTTTTTCAGAGTTTCTTTTATCCTTTATTAAGGAGTGCGTATCAGTATTTCACCCGTGTGTGTGTGTGTTTGCTGGAGTCTCTGTCTCTCTGATTTGAACTCTCTTCTCTGTGTGTGCGTGTGTGTATGTTAGAACTCAAGTCTTACTTTCTGTGTCTGTGTGTTTCAACTTGTTTGTGTGTCAGTGAATTTCAGCTCGTGTATGTGTGTGCGTATCTAATCACTTCAATGTGAGTTTCGTTTTACCTTTTTGTAAATGTTCTTTTTGAAAGCAAAGTTGGTGAGTTTCAAGGTTTTCAAACTTTTTCTGCTTCCTTCCTTCCTCCACCCGCCAACCTCTTGGATAGAATCAAGAGTTGTTTTCCTTGACTCCTTATCCATTCTTAAATGGAATCAGTACATTGAAGCTCTCCTGCACTCTCCTCCTTGAGTTCCTGCTCAGAGAAGAGCACTGACGCTTTATCTTAATTGATAAAAACGTGATAAACTAAATTTTTAGCATTTGAAAAGTCAGCTTTGTGAAAAAATTTTAAAATGGCATTGTCTTCTAAACTGAAATGCAATTACCATGTCTGACTTATTGGTGTATTGTGTGTGCAATTATTGCATAGATGTGTTATATATATATATATATATATATGAAT
>VCCN01004112.1:5364345-5378022 GCA_006491835.1 Architeuthis dux | reverse complement strand
CAGTTAATATAAAGTTATCTTGATAACTATATTGGGGAAAAAAAGTACCATGATAGTTTTAGGATTCTCATTGATCAATTGTTTGTAAAATTAAAAATGGCATACCAAACCAATTTACTTGAACCACTTGAGACTGGTATGTTTTTTTTCTTTTTTGCTGGACAAAGATATACCGTCAGCTGGTTTCAAGTGGTTATTCTCAATCGACATAAATAATGAATTCTATCTAGATATTAGAGTTAGCACACCCCTGTTGATAATGGTCAAACATTATCTTTTATTTCTTTCCAACTTCTTATTTTTTTGTATATGGACCTGGTAACATCATAGTGCAGGGTGTCCCTAAAGTCTGGACACATAGGCAAAATGCATATTTAAAAAAAATGAAGTGCATTAAAATCATTTGCTATCTTTCGATATGACCATCCTTCACGTCCACTGAGAAGTACCAGTTCAACTCTTTCTTCTTTCGACAAACTCATATTTAATCAGTGGGGCAAACAAAATATAGTTTAGTTATAAATAGTGATATTTCCTATGTGTCCAGACTTTAGGGACACCCTGTATTATCAAATTGGTTTCAATTTTCTTCCTTCCTCTTTCTTGCCCTTCTGTCAGGAGCCAATTGTTGCTCAACAGACACCCAATATAAATACCAAATTAATTTACCCATGTATATACAACAATACTTTTCTGCAAGTGTATTTTTATTTACCATAGTTCTTCCCCATATCCTTGCCTCTTGAGAATGTATAGTTGGTAATAAAGTCATTAACCAAAAATGCGAGTGGTCATCTGATTGTATAAATACACCTTTTCCACAAATAGAAACATAATCAATTAATTCACGCTTACATTATATAGGGTATGTATGTACATATTGTTCTTTGAGCGCTTTCAACCATCATTGGTCGTTTACAAGAAGGATTTCAAAATCCAATGTTCATAGTAATAGTTTTTAAAATAAACAATGTTACTGTGGATTACTCAATCCTATTTAAAATCCTTCATAACTGTAAGTTCCAATTAACACATCACTAGTACTATTACTATAATCATTGGACTTTGAAATCCTTCTTGAAAATGACCGATGATGGTCGAAAGCGCTCTAAGAACAATATTACTTATACTTCCTTCATTCTTGTGACCTAGCGAAAAAACAACTTATTCTCAAACAAGAAAAATTGTTAAAGTTAAATCGACAAAAATTATCGGGTTTAATGAAACTTGCTTGAAAGAAAAATTACTGCCAAAATATACATTATATATGGTAGGTTTTCCCACCTCTTCTGCTTTGGAATATCTGAAGAATTGGGGTATGAAAAACTCAGAGGAAAAGCAATATGTTAAAAACTACATCTGTCTGGTTGTGGCGGACACATTTGGAATTACACTAATAAATCTACCTGACAAAGTTTAGAAGTATTGAAAAATACTACTGGGACTCTTATGGGTTAGGAGCAATACTACTTTATGGTTAGTCTTGGTTAGGAGTAATAATGTCTTAACCCTTAAACCATGTCTCACTCCAGGTTCATAATGTGACAAAGACTTTGTTGGGAGCACAATTGCTAATGCAGTATATATTTCACCAGTAGAAGTGTGTATGTGTCCATAGATACCCCCCCCCCCAGAAAAAGAGATATATGTATATAAATAGTGAGTGAGGAAACCAGTCCTTTAAAATTATTTTTTATGATACTAACCATGTTCTGAGTTTATTTATCTGAAAAGAAACAGATACATCACTTTTATCTTGAAAGAAGAGACAAAATGGGTCTGTGATGAGTTTGGTTGCTTGCTCACTTTGAGCTTGGATGTATAAATATGAGTGATCTATAAAGAAACCTCTGCAGTAGATTTTCTTCCTGATGACACCCTACATGTATGTAGACACATATATAATAAAAAAAGAAGAAAATTGATTACTGGACAGTCTTAAAACATAAAGGACAAAAAGAATGCCAAAGAACATAAGTAATTAATATCTTATCAAATGTGTAGGTATTTGTGTAGATGTATGAAAAAGAATATGCTTCTTAAAACATTCATTCTTTTAAAAGAATGAGCTGTTTGGACTATTGAACTCATTCTTTTTGTTGCAACTACAGTGTTTCAGCTGATCCATTCTATGACCTTCTTCAGATATACAATCTGTATGGAACATTGTATTGAGGACAAAAGAAGCAAAAATAATGAGTTCAATCATCTGATCAACTCTTGGAATGATAATGACGCATCTCAAAATTACTGAAGTTAAATTTATATGTATTTTTATGTGTGTGTGTATATATATATTATAGTGCCTTTTGAAAACACACATTGAAACCGGTAATGGCTAATAATCACTATCTAAAATAAAAATACACTATAAATACATCTAAACCCAAGCTTGGCTATTTTACTTTTTACTTAAACTTCAAGAACCCTATTGAGGATTCCACCCAAGCACTTCTATATATATTATATATATAGTAATGGAAAATGTAGCAGAAGATCATTTAAATTATCAGCCTATAGGATGTTTGTTTTATAAGTGCATTTTTTTTCTTTAACCACTGCTCATTGCTAATAAACCTGGGTCATCTCACCCAAGCAGTACATCTTGAGCCTTTGGTGCGTGGTCTCCTATCCATAATGCCATTGCGTTGAACAAAATATAATATTTGAATACTTTGTGTATGTAGGGGAGAGAACATGCATCTTGCAGGCTGACATATATGATGAGTTATGATCAAGGCTCCTCACCAAGTGGCCTGCATTTTGTATGCAGTACTGTTGCCATTAAGTTAGAACTAATAGAATGTTTTTAATTTCTGCTTGCTGAGAGTTATTCATTTTGCTTATTTTAGCACACTGTGCCCCGTCTCATCAGTTGTCTTTCATCATCAGACAAGGAAGCGAGTGAGAATGATTTTGTTTTAGTTTTCCAGGGTCATCCAACTTGCGTGCCACATCCAATTCTCATTCCAGCCATCAGAATAAAAATTGTCTATGGCTCAGTAATTAGTATCAGCTGTGACTATTACATACAGTCCCAGAAAAACACTATTTCTGCCAAGGAGTAGAATTTTCTTTCCTTCACACCTGTAAACATGTGTAATCATTTCATCTATGTTCATATCTAAATATATGCGTAGAAGATTTGTTTGCAATTTGTACACATTTCCTTGCTGAATTCTTACTGCCAACATTTGCAGCAAATTCTCACGCTCTCTTCATTACCAGTTTTAAGTCATCTTATAACCGTTTTGCCTCCACCTCTGAAGGGTGTATGCTCTTCAGTTGATGAGCCACTGGTCTACTTTGAGAAATAGTCTAAAGATAGATTTTATATGCACATCAGGATTTGAATGTTTCATTTAAAGCATTAGGCTGATTAATTTAAGAGTATTTTTTTCTTGTGTGTTTTTTATTTATTTTTCTCTTTTCCACTCTGTATTTTTCTGTTACAAATATTGTAGCCATGCAAACCTTTGCTATCAAGTAAATTTCTTCAGCTATTTCAACTTGTAATCTAAGAAATGTTAGTTTATTAAAAAAAACCCTCAAACTATCAGTTCATCTCATGGTGATTGGTCAATATAGCATTTTAGGTACCTTACTATGGAGTAGTGTTTAGCAAGCTAGTATTGATGACCATTACTACAGAAGTGAGTTCAGTCCTCACTGGGTGCCCCACACAATAAATTTAGGACAAATAGTTCTCATCTATGATTGAGGGTGGTATTCAAGCCCAGGTAAAAGCCTGGACTTCAAATGCTGATATTCAAGGCATGTAGACCCTCCCCTCTTGTATGATTAGTGTAACACATTCTTCCTATCTTAATTCCCTCCCATTTGTAATTTTGTCATACTAGCCATGGAAAGAGCAATGCTAGGAATAACTCTAAGAGATAGAAAAAGATCAACTTGGATCAGAGGGAGGACTAGTGAAGGATATTATACAAATTAAGCAGCAAAATGGAGATGGGCTGGCCACCTAGCAAGAAGAGATGACAATAAATGGGGGGAAAGACTAACTGATTGGTGCCCAAGGGATAGTAAACGCAGTAGGAAAAGACCAGAAACAAGACGGAGGGGCGAGATAGAAAAGTTTGCCGGTAAGAAGTGGCAGAGGTTAGCACAATCTAGGTCGTCATGGAAGGAGATGGGAAAGGTCTTTGTCCAGCAGTGGACTTATGACGGCTGATGAAGTTAATCTTAGTCAATATCCTGATTAGTCAATATCCTGATTAGTCAATATCACATTTCTTATAGAACTTTTTTGTTTATTGTCTAAGTACAAGAGAAACATTGATTCTGCCTAGTGCTTCAGTGATTTGAGAATTCCTGGGGATGTAAGCAAAAATGCCCTGTATTTTTGTTGACTAGCTCCTCAACTGACAAAAAAGATAGCAAGGAGTTGGATTTCTTCAAGGAAGGATGAATGCTGGTTTTCAGATTTATAAACCCAGTATATATAGGTATTTCCCTCTGGGATTTTCTTTGTTGTGGGGTCTAAGTCTTTGTCATTTGTATTGGTTCAGCTTTATACCATGATTTAAACAGGCTTCTTGTATCATCTTGGTAGAGTGCTGTCTCTGTGTCATTTTACTTGTCTACAATTAAGCATTCATTCTATATACACTGAAGATTACAGATTCTTGGGAAGTGAATCACAGGATTGATTCATGTTGTAATTTTGTTTATTTTGATCTAAATTACACAATACAGCCAGCTACTGGCAGAGTCAGGAAAAGAAAGAATCACAAAGCAGCTTATCAGATAAAAACTGACTCTTTGTCTATGTCAATTCATTGTTTTTATAAGAAATTCATATTCTTTGTTTTATATCTTCTCAAAACTTTTACTGTTCTTTGCATTTATTTTTTATTTTTCTGGCATCTAAATGTCCTTATCCAAGTGTCAAAATTAATTAACTTCTCATTTACATGACTTAAAAAAAAGAAGAAAGGTCTTATCACTCTTAATGTCTTTTGGGGGTCTGTGATATTGTCATCAGGTCAATAAAAAATTTTATATTTTTGTCTTTAATCACTTCTACTACTTTTCCTTGGGACAAATGGTCTGAATCAAACATAATTCACATACTTTTTCAATTACAAACTTTTATCCAGTTTATCATATTTCCTCTATCCAAAAATGTATTAATAATCCACCTATCTGAGAATTATCTGTGTAATATGAAAGGTGTCACTGTGTATGTCTGTCTCTCATGCTATAGAAATCACCTAAACAAAGGTGCAGCCCAACCAAATTTGGCATGCATACTCAATGGATCTAGGGGAATCTTTTAAAGTAAAATGTTTTGAGAAAAAAAAAAACATTTTAAGGGCTTTAGAGGCGGTTCTATTTACAATGTAACTATAATGTCAAATTGGAACCTTACTTTCTGTCCATATACATATCTTATTTGAGTGAAAGGAGACTCCCCCACTAAGGGGTCAAAAGTGAAGAGAGACCCCCCCCCCTTGAAGATATCAAAAATGAAGACCCCCCCCCCTTTAAGGGGTCAAAAGTGAAGGGAGACTTTTTGGGGCTATTATGGGGTCAGAAATGAAGGTAGACTATTCCCTCTTGTTTAAGAGGTCAAAAGTAAAGGTAGACTTTTCCCTTGTTTAAGGGGTCAAAAGTAAAAGTAGACTTTTCCCTTGTTTAAGGGGTCAAAAGTAAAGAGGCCATTTTCCCATGTTTAATGGGTCAAAATTAAAGGTAGACTTTTCCCTCGTTTAAGGGGTCAAAAGTAAAGGGAGGCCTTTTTCCCTTGTTTAAGGGGTCAAAAGTAAAAGTAGACTTTCCCTTGTTTAAGGGGTCAAAAGTAAAGGTAGGCCTTTTTCCCTTGTTTAAGGGGTCAAAAGTAAAGGTAGGCCTTTTTCCCTTTGTTTAAGGGGTCAAAAGTAAATGGAGACCTTTCCCTCATTTAAGGGGTCAAGAGTAAAGGGAGACCTTTCCCTCATTTAAGGGGTCAAGAGTAAAGGGAGACCTTTCCCTCATTTAAGGGGTCAAGAGTAAATGGAGACTTTTCCCTAATTTAAGGGGTCAAGAGTAAAGGGAATGACAAAAGTCCCAAATCTTTCTATGCAATCTAAAATGGAACAAAAGTAAACAAGTCTTATACTTGAAGAAAGGAACATAATTGATATTAAATAAAAGTGTAACCCTTTTCCTTGTGTAAGCTCTTTCATGTTTGGCAGATTGAACCGTAAGCTGCAGATGAGTCAGGTGCTTGATGGGATTTGAACAATTTTTACTTTCTAATGAAAAGCACTATCCATATGATACCCTTTAAATTTTTAAAGCTTAGTGCACAAGCACAGTTTGAATTAATGAGGCTCACATTTCAATGTGTTAGTGGCAGATATCCATAATCCACTATCCCCCCCCTGCCCATGTTAGCTCCTTTGAGGAGTAGATGACTGAACTCATGTAGTCCTTATTGTTTGCTGATCAATGATTTCTCTTATATGCTTTTGTTAACCTGTTAGAGCATTCAGAATTTTAGTTTTCCCAAAATGTGAAAAAAAAGCAAGTTCTGAATTTGCTTGAACAGCAAGAGAATTTGTGCTAAAACCATAATTATCACTACAGTTATCCAATGGACAAAGCTAGTGGTTCAAAAACCTTTGGTTGCGACCCTAATGAGGGTCACAAGATGGTGTGAAAAAAATATAATAGGAAGTAGAAAATAATTTTAAAAAATGAAGAAACAAAAAGTTTTTAAAAATATTAAATTTTAGAATATTTACTTTCTGGAACAGAAAAATAGTTGTGAATAATAAAGCATCTACAAAGATATGAAAACTCCTGACATATTCCAGTCTGTTCACATCAAATACTTGTACTTGATTATTAAATTAAATGAAGGAACACTGAAATTATATTTGCACCCTGAGGGTTGGCAGGCCAAAAAAATTCTATGTTCAGAGTCACAGCCAACAAAGTTTGGGAAACACTGGAAGCCAACTTTGGTTCAATGCTGATTAAGGAAATATCAAGAAAGTCCTGAAGATTTTTGCTTGAAAAACATTTTTATAAATCTTTGTCCTATTGTTATAATGATAAGCTTGTTAGTAATGCAGCTACAAAGTGATTTTTTTTAAAAGCTTTTTTTTTATAGTTGTTTGATTTTTCAAATTGCTTAAATATCACCTGAATCACAAATTACTTTGCCTTCTTTACATTAAAATATCAGTTTTCATTGCCAGCTTTTATTGCCAACTCTTTATGTTTTCATTTTCCTTTTTTGTGTTTTTTTGAAACCTTGACTGGAAATGTTTTTTGCTTTGATCAAAGTGTAATTTTGCACACATTTTAACTCTATCTTCTTCAAACTGTCACTGGCTTCAATAGATCTTCTGTTGCTGCTTTGAAAATAGACTTTGAATTCGAGGACTTGAAGAAATACTTTTGGTAAAGAAAGGCAAGGTTTTTGCTGTTTATGAATTTGACAGTATAAAAAGAACAGAATTTAAAAAAATCTTTTAAAATTTGTGTGTTATGCACTTGATACATTTGCTTATATGAATTATATTTTCAGCTTAGGATACTTTATATAGGCATGAAAATATACCACTAGCTGTAAAATATATATCATGCTGAAAGGTGCATCTGTATAGAATATTTGGGAGATGTGTTTAAAGAGATAAATTCAGTTTCAGTAGGTGCTTATGTATATTATAGGTAATGTTCCTGTTATATAGTTTCCAGTTTATGACATATATACCGTAAAATGAAAAATGCTCACATGATAAAAGCCCACACAAAAATTATACACAGTAGAAAAGCCCAGTCATAAATGTGCACACGGAAAAAAAGCCCACATGGAAAATAATCATTTTGCATTTAGATGAGGCCCCACATAAATTCAGATTGATATTTTGGAAATCAAAAGCTCTGTTTATTTTTTAATTTTTTTTAAGGGCAGTAATGAAAATTTAAAACTATCTTTGGTAAATGTCACTCGATACCCGATTAGTGTAATTAGACCCTTTACCATGGTCAACTTCATTTGATGAGGTGTCCTGCCTAGCATGCTCCAAGTTATTTTTATTGATCAGTAATCTTTTTTTCATGTTAGCATTTTTCTGGCCACCAATGGAAATATATATATCTAGTGTTTATGTATGTACCTATAACTCTAAACATATGTATGCATACTTATTGCATGTGTCTGTGAACATGTTCTTGAATATCAAAAAAGTTATTTTAACTTTTAAAAACACAACTTTATTTTGAGTACACTCTATTTCCAACTTTTGTTATATACACGTGGGTTCATCAATAAGTTTGCCAAGCTACAGACTTATTGATTTGATCCATCCTCATATGTAGGATGAAGGTAACACTGAAAAACATGATTGCCAGTCATCAATATTTGATTAACAATTAAGTCATGGTTATAGATTACCTACTAGCATATATTTTAGTTACCTTCAACATTTTCTGTTTTAAAATTGTCTGACATTATATATAATGTTGCATATGCATGTATAGATATACAGCAATACCGTGAATAGTAAGGTTTTCATTAGTGCTGGTTTTGATCTAGTACAGTTATGGTATTGATGTATAAACAAATGTAACTAAGTATAAGCTGAAAACAAAAACACATTAAATTATAATAAGACCTTGAACAGTTTGGTTTTGAACCATACTAAGCCAGTTGGACCAATTGCTCCCAATTGGGACCCGCGCTAGGGTAATATACTCTAGTCTTGAGTACACAAATGCACATTGCAACATACACCTAACACTACATTGCAGGTCTTACAGAGAACAGCAACAGTTTTAATTTTCTTTGAAACTTTTAAAAAGACAGTGTTTATACCGTTTATAATTTGAATGTTTTTACTGTACTTGAATTATATAATGGCGTAAAAATGTATTTGTCTGAAATTTTTAAGCGCACATTTTGATTGCTTTCAATTCTACCATAGAAATAAAAAGTCTATAAGAAACTTTTATAACTTTAAGATTCTACAGACTTTGGCTGTGAACCTGGGGGCCCTGTAAAAATGTTTCCAATTGGGCCCTGCAGCTCCTAAGGCCAGCCCTGAATCAAGGTATTACTGTATTTTATGTCAAGCTATTTTAAAATATATATTTGTGTGTGTAGCTATACATGTGTATGTTGGTATGTTATGTGTGTACATCTTCATTTTGGTGAAAAAATAGCTCACAGCTAAACATTAGATTTACTCCTCATTTCTATGTTAGATATTTGTATTGGATTTCATGCAGCTAACCATGATAAGCTTGAGGTATGGACATGTTCCCGTAGATGTAGATCTTTGTTCTTCGGCATAACCTCTAGCCATACTAACAAAATTCTTGAACAGTCAATCCATGACACCTGCTCTTATGCAAGTACTGTTTGCATCATTTAGTTATTTTCTCTTTATGCATGTCTGGTTAAATATGACGGACATCTTGTTAATTTTTTTATTAATTTAAATTATAGTAATTGTCCAAAAGTGTACCGAGCCGTTTCACTAAACAATTAACCATTTTCGAGGTCTTAGATAATTCCTTAATTATTTAATCATGTGTGTTTGGTTTAGCTATTAGTGTGTCTGTGTGATGTTTTGAGTGTATTCTAAGTTGGGAAGGATTTCAGTTGCAAAATACATTTAAAACTCTCTGACCCTGGCCAAAGAAGATTTTATTTAGTGTAGGATTCCTCTTTTTAATGACTATGCCTTCAAGGATTATAATTTATAATCCCGAAAGCGCTCAATACAACACTTTTGGACAATTACTACACACTCCATGGATCCAAACATACATTCTCTTGTATGGAAATTAACAAGATGTTCCTTGTCTGTCATATTTAACCAGACATGCATAAATGAAGAATTGCTGCCCAAATATACATTTTGTATTGTACACATACACAACTGATTACAAGTACTGGGTATGAAAGATATGCATTAGATGCTTACCAGTAGGCTTGAACCTGAGATTTCTGTTTTAAAGATAGACCATCTTATATTTTACTGAGTCAGTACATCATTCTTTAAATGTCCTCACCTCAACCGAAACCATTTCTCTATGAAAAACCAACATCTTTACTATCTGAGCCTTCTACCGTATTTCCACGTGTTGTCTTGAGTAGTTTAAATATGATAGTGTGTGCAGATAGTCTGCATCAGCTGTCATTTGATTCGATATTCTGTGTTCGTCTTGAGCTTTTAAGCATCTTTTATTTTCATACATTTGATGCCAGTCTTAATTATATTTCATATGACATGACAGAATTAAGGTAAACCACTCCATTGCGTAGATGGAGAGGTAGATGACAAGGCTCATCTGGTAAAGATGTTGAACCAAAGGACTAAAGTTCAAATTTAGAAGTAGGTATGTAGACCTTCAATTAGTTATCCCCATTCATTTCTCATTGAGATCGGATCATTTATATACTTCTGTTGTATGAAGAATCCCCCTGCATTCTCTTGGTCCTAAACTAAGAAAAGTGGAGGATACATGATTCACTATCATTCTGTGCTTATTAAAAGAAGAAATCATCTGTAGAAATGGCTTGGTGGACTTATTTTTCCCTGTCTTTTGACTCAAACATACACTCACACCCTCATAAGCAAATGTTTGCATGAATTTTCTCAGGATAGACCTTTATTCCTATCGTTCTTTCTTTCATTTTTATCTATGACTATAGACATGCATATATGTGTGTGTATGCATAAGCATGTGATATTTTTATATATATATATATAAATTTGGTTGTCTGTTTGTGAGTTTGTATGCGTGCCTTTACTGAGAGAGGGGGAGGAATGATAACAATCAAGCAGAGAGTGAAAATCAGCACCCAGAGAAATAGGTGAGCGAAAATCAGCACCCAGAGAAATAGGTCATGGTGCGAGGAAGTGTTGGGCTCTCCCTCCCTTCATCAGCAACAGTAACTTCACTACTGTGAAAGGGGTTGGACTATCATTCCTTCCTGCAACAGTAACTTGGGGGAGAGAAGAAAGAAAGGTAATCTCGCTAACAGTCAAAAGCGAGGAAAACTTCCTCTTTTAGGGGTCTAAAATGAGGGGAAAACATTTTCCCTCTGTTTAGGGATCAGAATCGGATTGGTGCTTTGTTTTACCTTTTTAGGGGTTGGGAGGGGGACATTTTAGTGGTCAAAATTGGAACTTTTCCTTTGTAAGGATCAAAATTGAGGGAGTGAATTTCTTCCCCTTTTTATGGGTCAAAACCTGGGTGGGGGGGGCACTGTGTTTTTATGTGAAGGTGTTTTTCCTCGGGCAACACTGAGTAATCCTGTTAATGTGTATGAATGTTGATCAATAAGTTCATAGCCTGAAAGTGATTAGCTGAATTTTGATCTGAGATTTTCACTGTATAATGTTCAATCTGTGATTAATACAGAAGTTTGGTCAAGGAAATTAAGTTGTAAAATAAATGCTTTTTTCATCATTAGGCTATGGACATATTGATGTATCTATGTGCATATATATCAATATAAGTGTGTGTGTGTGTATATATATATATATGCAAGCACAAACATTTATACCTTGATATGTATATTTTTGTGTTTGTCTATCTGTAGATCTAAGTTTTTGCATTATAAGAGTAAAGTTTAGTGATAAGTTCAATTTTCCAAGACAATAAATCAGCTCTGAAAAAAAAAATGTCTTTTCTCCCCTTCCCATACACTTTTCATAAGTGTGATTCTAAAAATCTTAGGTGCAACTATTCTACTTTTTAGCAGCAGTTTTTGCCTTTGCATTCTCATTGTTTCTTTCTTGTTCTTTTTATTAGTTTTCTTCTTGCACCCCCCCCCCCCCATTTATCATGGTTCTGACTTGATATACTCTTCCTACAGGGGCCAGCACAACAAAGGCGCTTCCTTACTTTAGAAGATAGCTGCTCTATAGGGAACACACACACGCATACACATGAGGAAAAAAGACAAGGAAAGAAAAAAAAAATCTTTATTTCTGCTACTTAGACCTGTGAAAAAATTAAAAGAAAAACTTCATTGAAAATAAACAAACAATTTTTTTTTTTCTCCCTTTAGAGAATATATAGATAAACATCACTAATTATTTCATTCTTTAAGTTTTGTTGTTTTTTCATTTTCCTCCTCTTTTTTTGTGTACATTACTTTTCATGACAATTTCTTTTCTGTTTTAAATATTGCATCAGGGAAATATGTTCCTCACTGTTTCCTGAGATGATATTTAAACTTAGATAAGACATCTATTATTGCAATATTCAGCCGTACAGATTGTGGCTCATCTGGCAAAGATGTTGGATCTGTAAATGGTTTTAATCTAGGTTTCCCAGGTTCAAGACAAAGTATTGTTATGTTGACTTAGGGCAAACATTTCATTTTCTGTAATCTTTGTTTATGTATTAGAAGTCCCCACCCCCCGGAATATAACTGAGAATTGACAGCCCTTTAGTTCTATTCATGGTGCTGAGTTGGTGAGGCCTGTTACTAGAGAGCTATAGAGTTAATGTTGATTTCATACTTGGGCAAAGATTTTAGTAAAATCTGTAATACCAACTTAGCATAAATAACAACTCGTGAGACCAACATTCATTTTTGGTTGAAGGTTTAATCTTAATTAGAAACTGTCAACATAACATCAGTTTTTAAGCTGGTCAGGCTGGCTATGTATGTATCGCATGTACAGGCCGCATAAATGGAGCTAAAGGGCTGAAAATTTTAACATTTACTCCTTATTACGTCTAGGAGAAACATTTTGTTTTTTGAAAATCTCCTCCCCAAATAGGTTTTTAGTGTGTGTGTGTGGGGGGGGGGGTCAATTTGCAATGTAAATTTATTCTAAATTGGTCCCTTAGTTTGGGTCTGGCAGCACTCATGCTTGCCTTTGGAAAATTTTGACTTTTTTAGTGATCACTGCCCAACAAAATGCAAGAGAAGTAACTTATTCATTGATCACTGCTACACACAACACTGGTTTATTGCTGGGTTTAGGTTATTCATGTGTTCTAACATTTATATGTATACAGACTTTGCCCAGCCTTAACCATTCATAGTAGAAACTTGAAATTTTCACAGACACACTCTCCTCAATTAGTAGGGAAAATGATTTTTGTATCTTTTTTAAAAATTCCCACCTAAATAGTTTTTTTAGAGGGGGGGTGTTCAATATGCAATGGAAGTTTATGCTAAATTGGTCACTAGATTGTGCCCACTTGTTTTTTCTTTTTAAAATTCTGACATTTTTTTAGTGATCACAGCCCAACAAAAGGTGAAAAGTAATTTATTCATTGATCATCCCTTTTTTCCAACTTTTTAATTGATTACCCCAACACGGCATGCTGCCAAAAGTCATTGGTCATGTAACAGTTTCTATTGAGTGACTAACCGAATCTGTTATAGTATCCTTGGTACTGGGGATCTATTACTTAGATTCTATTTTCCCCATTGCACTAAAATGATAGGATCCTGATATTCCCTTATGTATACAGTGATTAGCAGGGTACTGGAAAGGTTTTTGTCGCATCCAAATGTGGTGGGATTCAGTTGAATATGAAAAATAACTTGTTCACATGTAATTGTCTATTGAAAATGAATAACAAGCTTTCTCTTAACCAGGGTGCCTAAGGTATAAATCTACAACTAAAGATGGGTACTTTAGACAAGAGGAAATTTATTTTTTCCTTTTTTTTTTTTTTTTTTTT
>VCCN01004112.1:5349463-5364335 GCA_006491835.1 Architeuthis dux | reverse complement strand
ATTTATTCATATGCTTCTAAAATCCACGAAAGCTCGTTAGTAAAAGAGCAGTCGGGTGGATGTGTGCACAAGATAGGATAATTATGGATGGCTTGTGTCTAGTAGGCATCTCCGCTCACTGAAAATTTTTCCATTATTGGTGGTCTGTTCATGTGATTCTGTAATATGCAATACTTGACTGATATTAATATCAATAACAATGACCTCTGCACTCAGATTTACTGATACATCATTGGCATAATACATCTCATTCTATTGTATTGCATCTCTTTTTAAATGCATCCTCATATCTGTCTGTCTCTGTCATTTTAGCAATTACAGCTGGAATACATTCTTCTTTTGAATAAAATAAAAGAGGGCTAAGGGACAATCTTGTTTGCTATATTTATCAGTCTAACAAAAAGGTTATTTGGTACTTCTTGATTTACATAAATGTCACTGTGTCCCAAGCTCTAGTTGATGATCATGTAACTGTCTTGGTGGATAGCAGTATATATGTAGGTTTGCCTAATGATGTAAAAAAGCATTTACAGGTATACCTTGATTAGTGCGGTTAATTTGTTCAAGAATTTTCCATACTGTTCAAAACCTTATAATTTAATGTGTATTTTGTTTCAGCTTATTCTTGATTACATTAATTTGTACAGCAATACTGTAACCTTACTACATCAAAATCCTCACTAATCAAAACCGCACTATTCAAGGTATTCCTATATTTTATACAACAAAGATTTATTTTTCAATATAATCTCATTCCTTCTCAATGCACTTAACCCAATGCTTCAACCTACTGTTCAAGACCACACTGTTCAAGGTCTTATTATAATTTAATGTGTTTTTTTTCTTCAGCTTGTACTTGGTTACATTAATTTGTACAGCAATACCATAACTGTACTACATCAAAATCCTCACTAATCAAAACCGCACTATTCAAGGTATTCCTATATTGTATACAACAAAGATTTATTTTTCAACACAATCTCATTCCTTCTCAATGGTTAACCTAATGCTTTTCTATAGATCGCATAGATCAAACATAATAAAGCTAAAATTTCACTGTGTCGGGCTACAGACTTATTGATTCACCCTCATATTAAAGCTTTTCTTTCTTATGTAAACAGATGTAAAGAATAATTTGTACAAAGGAAGGAAAGGCCAGATTTGCAAAAAAAAAATTATAAAACAATTCTCAATCTATTTTATCAAAAACCATCTCCCATCACAAAAAGTAGGAATATTGTTTTATTTCTCAAAATATTTATTAAAAAAGTGTAACCCAAAATTATGCTTTATGATTGTAATATTATATCAAGTCTCACAAATTCTATTCCTTGCAATATGGTGAATGATTGTTCAATTTCAGTATTCTAGATATTTTTAAAAAAGAAAATTGAATACATTTATGTTCAATTTAAGTAACTTTAAGAAGTAAGTTCAATAATCTTTTCTGGATTGTCACTGTGTTGGATTCTTTCAGTGTAGAGTCTGGATACATCCTGGAGATCTGTATTCATGAAAAAGATGCCAATTTTAAATAGGTGGTGGGTGAGTGCTCAATATGCTAAGATGTTTCTTTACTCTGTGAGGTCTGCTCTGCAGTGCTACTTAGAGATTTCAAAACAAAAATAAAACTTGCATGACTGAGCATCAGTACACCCACCCGTGAAGTTAATCAATTTCTGTTTTTTCCAGGCTAACCACTCTCTAACCCACCTTCCTTACAAACATTACGAAAATAACAAAGATGAAAACTTGGATAAAGTCTATGGGACTACGGAATAGATTTCTCTTTCTGCCACCTGGACGTTGATTAAAACCTATAATGTATTGTGTCTTGTTCTGAAAATGAAATCATCCTTTCAGTACCTGTATTTATTGGCAGGTCTGTATGTAATGGTTTTGTATTATGGGAAGTATCAGTTGCTACAAACTGAATCACAGAAACATGATTTTTTAAAAATATCCATCTTGATGTGTTGTCTGGTTTTTAAATCTTTTCTTGACTATAAAATACATATGTTAGATTAAGATTTCTCTATGATGGCCATCTCTCATTTTTCATACTTTTACCCTATCTCTAAATATGATGCATATTTGGTTAAATACAGCCGATCACGGAAATCTGAGAAGTACTTCACTATCACTGTGATAAACAAAAACACATTGTAAAGTTTATATATATCTGAAACTCCACTTTTTAAAAAAATTAAATTTGACTAGTTTTTACCTTCATCCTAATTTTAGTTGTTTTTATACAACTTATTAATTCGGGCCACTGTTTCTAAGGCAACGAATAACAGCACAATCGGAAATAAAGAGTAAGCCTTTGGTGAGAATTGAACTCACACCCTCATTGCCAGAGGGAGACTAGTTTACACCTAGATGCTTTTACCAATTGGCCACAAAGACTTCATGGATTAGCAGAAGCTGATTTACACTTATAAACCCACTCCCTACATATGCGCCATATTTGTTGTTTTACGTATGAGACCTAGTAGTCTTATTAATCAATCATTATTATTATTGGATGAAGTATTGTAACACACCACTTTTTAAAAATTAAATTTGGCACAGAGTTGATTGTAGGGAGTGAGTTTATAAGTGTAAATCAGCTTCTGCTAATCCATGAAGTCTTTGTGGCTGATTGGTAAAAGCAGCCAGGCGTAAACTAGTCTCTCTCTGGCAATGAGGGTGTGAGTTTGATTCTCAACGGAGGTTTACTCTTTATTTATGATGGCACTGTTATCCATGTCATAGAAACAGTGGCCTGAATTAATAAGTTGTATAAAAACAACTAGGATTAGTGTAAAAACTAGTCAAATTTAATTTAAAAAAAACTGGTGTAAACAATACTTCATCCAATAATAATAAAGATTGATTTATATCTGAAACTGTTTTTAAACCTAAAATGGCATACGAACATGGTTGCACTGTTGGAGAGGAAAACAGTTTCTGACCTTTTTATTGGGTTCACATTGTATGAAAAATGATGAATCTCTTTATAACTTCTGTTAACAATAGATGCTTACCAAATAAAATTTAAAAAATAATTAAGCACTAAATGTACTTAAAATGCTTTGGTTTTGAAAAGTTCAATCAATTAACTTTGACTAGTTTCCTTTTAAACTAGAAAAAGAATTATGAATATTGTGCAGATAAAGAATTAAGCTTGCTGAGTCTGCAGACTGTTTGCACTCTATGGCAAACACATAATCACTTTTCACCTTGTAAACACCTGAAGGTGATTTAGTTAAGGTTTATTGTAAATTTTTCTCTTTTTTAAAACGTGTAACAAAAAATATCTAAAATTATTTGTGTTTATTTATTTTATGTATTTAATTAAAATTTTCATTTTTAATATAAATTTTCATTTAATAAAGCTTTTTTGTTTGAAACTTTTCTTTTTTTGGTTTGTCTTTGTTAAATGATTGTTCCTGATAGTATACAAACCAAAACACCTGTGCATTACTGTTTATCTTTTTGTTAGATCCTCGTCTTTTATTTATTTTTGGGATACATTGTCTGCCTGCAAATATTAAACATATAAAAATGGCTGTTGGCGTTGAAGATAGTAAAGCCAGCTGCTCATCTTGAAAGAGTTGCATAAAAATCACAACTTTCCTGTGACCCCAACTTGAAAATGGTTGTTAACTGAGAGAATTGGTGCTATTAGTAGCAGCCAAGAAAACAGAATCTAGATAACAATTTCAGGCTCTGATCCTTGCTACTCTTATCATTGTTTTGTTAATGCCTTTTGAGCATAAAACCAAACCATCTATTGACTTGCCCCACTGACAGTCATGTTCTTGTTACTAGCAAGGGGGACAGAAGAGAGGTGATCCACACTTTCTGTAATTATCTGCATTGTCAATCACAAATTTGGCTGATAAATCTTTTGTCAGTTAGGACAATGAAAGTCTAAGCAAAGACCTTGAAGACAATTTTACCTATGCTTTATTTTTTAAAAGTCTGCTTTCAAATCTGCAAGAAATCTCTCTGCTATTTACAAGGTCAGGATGAAAATTTGTATATTATGTATACAGTAAGTATTCACTTAACATAACTTAGTCTGGTACGAGGCCATAAGAATAGAGCACCAAGTAAGAATCTAATTCACTAGGAATAACCTGCAAGTCTCTATTGCTATCCACTGCTCAATGGCAGACACCCTTGATGGTTACTAAAAGGAACTTTCCAAAAATAGTCTTTTGGCTTTACTTCAGTAAAAGTCTCTATTTGAAATAAAAGTTGTATTTGCTTACTAGCTATTATATTTATATAACCCATGATATCACTGGTAGGATTTAGTAAACAAATGTCAAAACTTTGATTCACTCTGAATATTACATATAGTTACACAGCTAATTCTAGAGGTAGGGGAAAAATAATGAAATGAGTCACAGCTGTGAATTGAGTATATGTGGACAAGGTTTCAGCTTTTCTCATCTCTATCCACTGACTTTACTGCTACTCCACTGCTCACCCGGCTTAGTTTTAGTCATTTTTTGATGGTAAAATCAATTGTTGATGATTCCCCGAATTTTGCAATTTTTTACCAAAAATTTGTTTTAAGAAGTTTCAGCACACAATCTGTATTGTGTGCCTTGAAAAGAAAGAAATTGATTGTCACTGGTCAGGAATGTTAGTGTTACTGACAGTATAGGGTTATTATATATAATGTAGATTCATTCCTAATGATTTTACTATATAAATGCATTGAAAATCAGGAAAAAAGGGATTCTGTGGTGAAGAATTAGTGCAAAATAGGGCTTATATGTATAATGCACATCTGAGAACATAACTCTATTTTGCTCCCATGCTCTGTCTTAGAAAACATGTTTACAGAAGACTAAATTATTGAGATGCATTTTTACTTGTTCTAAATTTTAGATGTGGTTCATTACTTAACTAAGCTTATTACCTCAATCAGATTTTTGTCTAGATTGGGTTTGTTGAAGATTGATCATTAAAAAACTTAACTGCAATCAGCATCTAACAACTTTACTGATCTTGTGAATTATGTTATGAAAAAGACGTATAAGAATGACAAACTCTGGGCTTTCTTGATTCTTAAATTGCTAATGTCTCTAATGTTGTTCCATCAATATTTTAGCGAAAGGAAAGTATTACTTTGCAATGTTGCCCACCTATTGGTCAACCTTTTCATATACAATATAATTTAATATTCATTTGTTCATATATTCATATTAATTTGATTTATTAATCCTGAAATTGCAAAGTAACCCAAGCGACATTTATTAGTGGTAAATACTTGACCCATGTGTTTTAAGGAGACTCTCTCGCCTCTTTGCCTGAATCATGAGATGCAGAATGAAAGCAGCAGGTAGCCCATCTTCAATATCCTACAAAACAAGGATATATTGGCATATCTTCGTGACCTTTTACTATTGGCTGGCGATAATAGACTTCCTTAATTTTACAGAGTGCCCACCTTCTGTGCAGTGTGACTGGTCAACCGGTGTCCAGTACTAGACTGTTTTGCCATCAACAGACTCCTTTACAATTGCCCACTGTTTCTTGTCATTTTGTGAGTTTGGGGGATTTTATGAGGAACTCCAAACAGATCTTTTGCTTGTTTGTGTAAATGTGTGATGTGGTGTCCAGCTGTTCTGTAACCTGCGCTGGGGAGAGATTCATTGGTGTGGGCGGAAACCCTAGCCCTTCCCCAAACACCTCAGTTTACTGAGTCTCTTGTCAGTAGGGAGTGAAGATTCTTACTGTCCTAATACATGACCTAGATTGGCTTCACTTTTCTTTACACTTTCTATTTCGTTTCCTTTTGAGAGTCTATTTAAAAAAGACTTCTGAATTTTGACCTTTATAGTGTGTGTATATGCATGTACACACACACACACATATATATATGTGCACATACATATATATATGTGCATGCACACACATATATGTGCACACCTATATATGCATATAGACACACAGATATATGCACATACTCACATATATATATATATATGTGTGTGTGTGCACATAAACTAAATATGATTAACCATATCAAAGTGTGTATTTGTATAAAATCTTATTCTTAAAAGCCAAAGTTAAAATAAATTACATATATCCATCAAGATTTGAACCATTATGTTTAAAGAAATTTAAAGAACAATAAATAATGTAGATATTTAGTCTTGATTAGTGGTTTATGAAACTGGCTTGCTCAGCATCACTCTATGGCAGGTACCCTAGATATTTACTAAGTTTAGCCTAAGGCCACAATTGTGGAGCCCCTAGTGACAATTGACTTGCAGAAGTTGCTTGCTGACCATTGCTAAACAGCAGGTGCCCATTGCAATAAATAATGTATTAATCACTGCTATCCACACCACTGGTTTATTGCTGTGTTTAGGTTATTCATATCTTCTGACATTTCTATATATCTATTTATGTATCCGGATTTTGTCCAACCCTAACCGTTCATAGTAGAAATTTGAAATTTTGCACACACACTCTCCTCAATGAGTAGGGAAAATGTTGTTTTTTTAATTTTATTTTTTAAACCCCCCCCCCCAATAATTTTTCAGAAGGGGGTTCAATATGCCATGTAAGTTTATGCTAAATGGGTCACTAGCTTGTGCCCGCTTTTTTTTGGTTGAAAATTCAGACCTTTTTTAGTGATCACAGCCCAACAAAAGGCGAAGGAATTTATTCATTGATCACCTCTTTTTCCAATTTTTTAATTGATCACCCCCAACACAGCATATATGGGTGGAATGCTAGTTGATGTTTTTGTTTTTTTTTGTTTTTGCTGATCACTTCCTTTTATAAAAGCTTCACAGGTTTTGTAAGTACCAAACTGATCTGAGTTTTATCATGATTTAAAATGTTTTGCTTTTCCTTGTTTGACCTCTGGTGCCAATGATCACACAACCAGAATAGAACCTCCTGTTAGAACTTATACTTTATCCCTAAACTATACCTGTCGTTTGTTTCTTACTGTTAACACACTCATTTTTCTACATGTAAACTCTTAATTGGGTGACTTCACTAAGATCCATGTCTGACTGTCTTATTTAAAAAAAGGGATCAGTCCACATACATGGCTGAAATAGTTATATATTGCTCAATAGTGACATAAGTTAGTGTTTGAGCCCAGTTAAAAAGCCAGAGTTTCATATGCTGATTTTCAAGACACTCCAACCTGGAACAATGGCACATGATCTTCCTACCTTGTTTTGTTCTTATTTGACCTTGGATCTTACTCATCTAAGCTTAGTAAATATTAAAATCAGTCTGTGTTGTTTTTTTAAAAACTTTGTTTACAATTGCAGCTTCTTTAGCTGTATAAGATTACTTAGTAATTTGAACTGAATACTTTGGTCGATTCATTTGGAAATTCATGTTGATTAAATAATAAGAATTGGATTGTCAGTGGCAACATGAAAGTAATATTTTTCACTATCCTGTCATAGTGTTTGGGTTGTAAGATTGAAACAAGTATTTTTGTATCTCTGAATGCTTCAGCTATTTATTTTATGTGCTGTCTTGCTTTAATGACTTTTTTTTGAAAGAGGTAAGAATTTTAATATATTTAATTATGTTTATTGTATCATGTCAGCTTTCAGTGCTCAGCCTCTCATCTATAACACTGGTGTATTAGATGGAGTATACAATTTAGATAGAACCTTGTAGGCACACATACACACACAGGTATTTACTTAGCTTAGTTTGGCACAAAGCCATAAATGAGGGGCACCAGTGAGGATTGAACTAACTGCACACCAGAAATGGTCTTTTAGATTATCTTTCTAATGATTACCCCATGTGGCACCCTCTTATTATATATAAAATGTACAGCAAATAACAGACAGATACATCTATGAAAAACTACATATTTGTACAAGTATATATATGCATTATATAGTTTTCTTTGATTTTTATTTAGTGTATATTTAAGGCAGATATGCACACATTCTTACAAGAATATGTGAAAGCAATCATAGATATTATATAATTATTTTCCTCTGCATTAATTTTTATTTAATGGACTTGAAATCTATAACAAATGCCAGATAGATTAGCCTCCAAAGGGATTCAACCCTGAATGACTGGACGACAGCTTTCCCCATCAAGTCATGTTTGTTCTGTGCCAATGTCATAGACCTCCTGTGCCTGGTGACTCATGAATATAGAAAATGCCAAAATATGAAGCTTTACCAATGCCTGTCAAATTTATGATTCACTAGAGGCAAGAGGTCTAAAACATCACAATGAATAACCCAGGATGATTGGGGTACTGTGAGTGAGGCAGTTTGTTCAGTCTCATTTTGAGGAAATATATTTGGGATATTAGTGTACATTAGAATTGTGACAAAAAAGTACAAACCACAAGTGTACGTAGTGGTCAATTTTATTTCCAACTGTTATGCCTGGTGAGTATCTTAGATTTTAATGTAGTAGATTGCATACTTGTAGGAAAATAGTTTTACCTTTGTCTGAAATAGGCCTTTCCTATGTTTTTCATGCAGTTGAGTGTTATTCTTGGAACGTTTTCTGTGTAGGCTGGGGTGTGCTCTTTTATTGAGAGCAAAAAGAGAACTTGTTTGACAATGCTCACATAGGCTGCTTATTAATTCTGATGTAATTTATGAATAAAAGAACTGAATGGGAATGATGTATTCTGATTGAGTATTGTCTACCTAAATATCAAGACTTCATCTAGTTATCAAATAATCTGAGAGGTTTTCATGAACTGTTAGCAATTGGTGATTTAAAAAAAAATGTATTTTTATCTAATTTTTATTAATTAGTATAAATCTTTTCCCTTTGTTGAATATTAAATTCTAAGTAAAGTGCATCTAACTCCATCCATTTAGTCTATGAACTCTAAAAACGAAATTCCTTTAGAGTTCTAAGTGCTGACCACTGCGTTACTGCACTAGTGTTATGAGCATGGTGTAATTGGAGAGAACTATACTTAGTGGAGATGTTTACAAAGTCCTATTGCGGATAACTTGTGTCAAATCTAGTATTAACATTGTCCACCATAGATTATCATTAGGGATCCTCACAGCCTTTTTTTATAATTATAAAATGAATTGCAAATCAGTTAAATATCATCTTTGAAGTTTTAATTTTGGTTTTAATCCAAGAGAAAAGCATAAAGTTTGTTATAAAAATGAAAAAAACTAAATATATTGAATTAAAAACAGTCTAAAACATGCTGTAAGTATGCAAATGTAATTTCTTTTCTTTTTTTACAACAGACTTTATGCTCAAATGGTTTTTCGGACGATTGAACGCCTTGTTATTTGTGTTGTAATCCATTCTTCGGCCTTCTTCAAGGCCGAAGAATGGATCGGCTGAAACGTGTTTACAACGCAAATAACAAGGAGTTCAATAGTCCGAAGAACCATTTGAATATTAATGACCCTTCTCAAAACTATAGAAATCTTTATGCTATTCTTTTTCTTTTCAATTAAAACCAAAATTAAAACTTCATAGAAGATATTTGAATTAATGCAGTACATTTTAAAATTTCAAGTCTGAAAATAGCTAATTTTCTTTAATTTCATGTTTGGAAACAGTGAGTACAATTAAAAACAACTTTTGGCTCATTTATAATTCTCATTTTTAAAGCAGCATTCATTTATTATTAATTGTTGAGAAGTATATTGTACATATTGTATATCATAAAAGTTCAAGAGGTTAGCCTTTTGTATACAGTGAGAAAATTTTGAACTTAGATTTTCTTTTTATCAAAATAATTTAATATAGGCTAAGAATATAATTTAATTTAAAAACTCAGTCTCAAAAGAACACTTAAAATCTAAAAAATCCCACCTGCAAGTTTTCAGTTTAATTGGATAATTGCCTATACTTATGTACTTAACTGGACAGTCTCAGAGGACATACTTTTGCATGGAGTTTGTACTCATTGTCATCAGCTTGGCCATTGCTGTCAACTGTCAGCACGTTCTTGATGCACTGTTTTCACTGGGCCCTGTTGACTGCCAGATCTTTCATAGTTATCAACCAAGTAGATGGGGTCCTTTTCTTTTGTATGCCAACCAGGCAATGCACTGCTGCCGGAAACAGCAATTGCACTTCTACCAAGTCATCATGGATGCTTCTCGCATGGAGCTATGAAATATATATTGTTACTATTGTATGGGGGATTGTGAAATGAATTTATTGCTTTGATAAAGTGGTGCTTATTCCATAAGTTATTAAGTCTGGTATAGTTGCTTTTTATTTAATATTTTAAAAAACACTATTTCTTATAATGCGTTCTTCAAACATTCTCAACTATATAATTCATCTAGTAGTTTTTTTTCACTAATTGAAGTATTGTATTGTCAGTGTTTTGTACTTAGACCAAAAAATATGCATATGTGTTTATCTTCTCAGTGTAGTCAGAATCTTTCAGACTGGATTGTTGCTGTCTATAGGGATCTTTGATGCCCAGATCTTGAATGATCCATGAGAGGAAAAACACCCAATTGGATGAATTATACTCTTGTGAAAGCGAAAAGCACATCAACCAAAACTTAATGATAAAAACAATTAGAATACTAGTTTGAATAACTCGTGAAATTACAACGATGACACATCTCAGAATTTTAGATAACATTCTGAAAGACGACGAATACATTGGCTGAGATATTGTGAAAATGACAAGGATTAGAATGTAAGTTTAGATAAGTTATGGAATAATGATGATTACTCTTCCCTGAGTTTCAGACAGTAAAGTTGTACCTAGTTTAGGGTATGATAGATAACCATTTTGGAAATGCTATAAATGTGGATTCTTTGATCAGCTTATTGATTTATTTTAAACGGATCATATTCAAATATATAAGAAAAGAAAGACTTTAATTTTACTTTTTGTTTTAGGGTTCAGCAATTGTTCTTACAACAGTCATTTTTAATGTATTTGCTTAACCCTTTATAGGACACCTCTAAAAATATTTTAGATATCAAAACAACCTTTTTGCATGTTAAACTAGACCTAATTACAAGATATTTTCAGTTGCAAGTTTTCTGAAATTTCTTTGTTTATGGGGGCAAAACCCCCTCTGATGAAGTGATCATATATGGTACCTCACCCAAAAAATGACCAAAAATGGAAAATTTAAAAATTAAAGTAAAAAGTTAAATAAATCATAGAATTAAAGAATAACATTCAATAAAATATACAAAAAATTGATATTGACAAAAGAATAACACCTCTGGGTTGATTTTAAAATGTTATATCGCGGGCCAAAAACAGGCTAATTTAATGGTGTGGTATGCCCTAAAACAGTTTCTGTCTTTGTTCAAGCACAAGTGTATTTTGCAAAGCTTGCAGACCACATTGGTGCGGACTATGTTGTCTTTGTGGCTATAATATTTGCATGTGGCTGACAGGTCCTCCTGTGATTTTATTTTATTTATTTATATATATATATGTCACTTAAGGGTTTTTCCTTTGCATTTACTACTTGCGTTGTCTTTTTATTGATGACAAAAAGTAATGGAAACTTATTAGTAGCCCCAAATATATTTAATGAATTGATAGCATATGTTTTTTTGTCTTTTTGATGGAAAAAAGAAAATGAGTAAAAACTAGTTTTAAGCTTCATTTTAAACTTTATTTTCTATTTCAATGTTAAGCACATCTTTGCTAAAATAAATGTCTCTATATGTGTACACATTGGATATATACTCGGTAGCGTTTCCTCTCACTATGGTATACAGATGACAACCTGTTCTTCATAGTTATGACTAGTTTCGTGCCGATGCTTGGAGTACCTGTCAATTACCTTTTTTTTCTTTTTCTTTTCTTTTTTTTTTTTTAGAGTTTCATGGTTTTCTTTCTACTCTTTATACTTATTTGCTAAACAGTTATTCCATCTATTGTGTACAAATCTTTCCTTTGTCAACAAAGTTTGTAGTTAACAAGCATGGGTTTTTTCTTGCTTTTTAAAATGGAAACACCTCAGAATAAAGGTGGTATATACAGTAACTACCTGAAAATGATATGCTCACTTGTCTGAACAATAAATTTTGATTCTGGCACTGGTACTATTAGCAAAGAAGAGATATACATAATTTGCCAGCATCACTACAGATATGTAGTATATTACCATATATCACTATATATGTAGTAAGTATATATTACTATATGTAATATTTTTTTCTTTGTTAAACTGCTTGGCAGATGGGATGAGTTGATGCGTTCAATTAGTTTTTTTAATATTTTTGTCTGTTTTAGGTATTTTTATTTCCTTGGTTTAATTTTGTTTTTAAATTGCCTGTTTCACTTTCTTCTTCTTCATTGCCTAAAATTTTGTGTCTTAACAACAGATGCCATTCAGCACTCCATCCCATGCTCCGCCTATGTGGCTCAGATGTTCTGTTGAAGTACACTTCAGGCACGGAACATTCATCTCTTCATAGTTGGGGATGTCTGAGAGTTTTCCTCTTTTAGAGTTTTTATTAATTCTTTGTTCCTCCTTATGTCACGTTGCATTCACTCTTTCTTTTGTTTGATAAATGTTGTTATATATACTAGCAATGATACCCGGCATTGCCTGGGGGGAAATAACTGCAAATATAACAGTTTCCCCTGGAAAAAAAGTTCCCCATCACTTCTGATCCCTGAAAGGGAGAAAAAGTTCCTCCTTGCTTTTGACCCCTAAAAGTTAAAAACAAAGTCCCTCCTTGATTTTGACCACTGAAAGAGAAAAAAGTTCCCACCTTGATTATGACACTTAATAGTTAAAAAAAAGAAAAAAAGTTCCCCCCTCGATTTTGACCCCAAAAAGAGAAAAAGAATTTCCCTCTTGATCTTGACCCCTAAAAGTAAAAAATGAAAGTTCCCTTTTGATTTTGACCCTTAAAATTGAAAAATAAAAGTTCCCTCCATATAATCTACATAACCTCCAATCCAAAAATGTTGTGTTTTAGGTAAAACCCTTAAAATGTTACAAATCACCCTGGATTCTTTTTGCACTCTCTAATCCTGTACGTTTTAGGGGTGCCTGGCTGCAATGCACCATTTGGGGAAAAGGAGAACATAGTCACAAACTTTCACATGATACGATATAACTGACAGTATGAATTTAGATGACAATAAGGAAAAAACCTTAATTGTATGTATATCAAGATTTATTCCACTAACATGTTTCACTTTCCGGTTTTATGAAAGTGGTAAATTTAAATGAAACAATATTTGAAATATACGGTTATTTTAAGTAATAATATAGTAAACTCTCACGTCAACACGTTTTTCGTTCTGTGCTCACCATGTTTTTTGCGTGGATTTCTGCCATGGCTTCTAAATGCAGTACACCTACATCTACTTCTTCAGGGAAGCGCAAGAGCAATATATTGTTTCTGAAGACGAAGCTGAAAGTTATTAGGGACATGAGCCTGGCAAGAGTTGGGCTGAGCTCATAGAAAGGTACGTTCTCAAAAAGACAAATCCACAATATTCTGAACGATAAGGACAAGATCAGGACAAGTATAAAGAAGCTGGAGTCTGGACCTAAGGGCGACCATCGGGTATAACAAACTTTTGCCTTTAATTGCCACCCCTTCCCCATAAGTAGTTTGTTATAGTGAGTGTTTACTGTATACATATATGGAGCCTCAGCATGTCCTCATCTTCTTTTCCTTTTAGAAGCAAAACATTCCTTTCCTCTTTTCTCCTGTCTCTCCCAAAATCTTCTCAGCTTCAACTCTAACTCTTCTTTAGTCTCAATCCCCTGTTTGAAGCATATATCATCTCCCCCCCCCCCAACCCCTCCAGTGTGAAGTCAGTCACTCTTCTGCTTTTTCCTCTCTTCTCTCGGCCAATGAATGTTGCTCTCATCTTGTCCAAAATTTTATTTTATTCATCCACATGTTATGCATTTCCATTTTTTTTTCCCATCCTTTACTCTGTTGTCCTGTCTGGTCCACCCTTGTCCAGTCTCCCCCTTCTCTTCTGTCTTGTCCCACCTTGTCTTGCTTGGTCTACTCTCTACCATTATAACCTAATACTACCATTAAAACCCACCTTTGTTCTTTTTAAAAATTTTCTTAAATCTTCTAATTATAAACTTTCCTATTAATTTTCCTTGTCTGTACTGTAGATTGATTCTCTTAATATAATCATCACTAATTAAGCTACAAATCATATTGCATTCACTGTCATGATCCAAGAGAATCTTCGTTTTTCTCAGTTGACTGCCTCATGCTATCACAATAAATTCTAGAAAATATCTTTTATTTTAAATGTCACTTTATGGAAACAGTTGCTATACATTTTTTTTGCTGAACATTGGTGATCAAATTTCTCAGAGTGAAGATTTATTGGACTGACTTAATTTTTGCACAAGGTCACGACTATAGAGTGCCCATTGAGACTAGCCTGTTACCCATTGCTCTGTGACAAGTGCTTTTCTCAAGAGCATTTGTGCAGATGTGATTTTAGTCACCATGGCCAGAATTTGAATAACTAAATTTTAAATCACTACCTTATTCATCAGGTCCAAAAGTTCTCAGCACCATCTTTTGAACAATTTTAGGGAAATCTTAGAAGTGTCTTTGAAGATTACTCAGCTCTTTATTGTTTGTGCAATCTGTCAACTGTAGTATCTTCAGAAGCAAGAAAAATGTGTTTAACATGTACTCCTGGAACAGAACATTGGTTTGCGTTTAAACTTTTCTACCTTTTTAAAATAAAAAATCATAATATACTGAAAATGTTGCTTATTTTTTTCCATCTTGTTAGAATGCCAATTTTGACAAATATAAAAAGAAATGCATGCTTATATGATGGCTGTCACAATACAATCAAGAGTGATCTTTTTTGAATGAAGTTAGTTATAACTACACACTCCTAATGCCATCTAATGACAAAAACAGAATTAAC
>VCCN01004112.1:5321043-5332231 GCA_006491835.1 Architeuthis dux | reverse complement strand
GTTCAAATTGTCACACAGCAAAGTGGGTTATTTAGCTTAAGATTGTATCTACTCTCAAGAACATATAAAAACCCAATCTAGTGCTGGGTAAATGAGGTTACATAACTCATCTAGAAAAAAATATTTGTTCTATTTGCTATTTAGTATTTTTGATAGAAAACTAATTGTGAATTGTATTTTATAATATTTCTTATTTTCATTTAAGCCTGTGTTTGGAAAATGTTCTATTAATAGATTATTGAAATGGTGAATGTAAGAACTGTCATGCATTTTTATAGAACTGAGTAGTCAAAATATTTAAAAGGCTGTTTGCAGGTGAAATGTGCCTGAACAAAGTAATGACAATGTCTGATTTATCTCAATTATATGCTGTGTACCTCAAAGTAATTATCCAGAGAATATTTACAGCATCATCCTAACTCAACCAGTTTAGCACCTTAAGCTTATTTGAATACTTCATGGCAAAAATTTTTTAAAAAAAGAAAAGAGATTAATTCAGCATTATCTGATTTCCTTTTGTCCAGAATCCAAAATTCTTTTGGCGAATAATAAAAGAATTAGTTTTTCACAGTGTGCTTTTGTCATTTTTAATAAGGGGGATTATGCTTGTGACAAATTTTACTACATTTGAATTGGTTTTTCAGAACTACTGACCAGACAAGTCAAGCTTGTTGCGTTGAGTAACACAAGTAATAGTCCAAAGGTGACAGATCTGGAGAATACATGTATAAGAACTTCCCATCCCAGCTTCATGATCATTTATTGCATCACATTTGCAACATGGTTATAGGTGTTATTTGATAAAATCACTGGCTTAATTCCTTGCCCAGAAAAAGGTTTTCTCTTTCAGTGGTCATTCAAATGAGCCAACTGCTCACTGTAGCATTCCGCGGTAACTGTTTGTCCAGATTCCAGCATTTCATAATAAAAAATTCCACCAAACACAGAACTTTCCCCCCCAGTAAAAATGTTTAAATTGAGATGTTGAAGACTTTCTTGGATCTAGCCATGATTTTTTCATTTTGGGTTCTTGTAATAAATCTACAGTGACTTGTCTTGTCTAAAAATTACTTTTTTCTGTGTTGAGCAAAAGGAAAGACAAGTTTTTTAAATGTTGACTGATGTTCCTTTCTGTAAGTTCATCTTGAATCCATTTTCCTAGCTTCAGTGTTTTTCCCTAAGGCTTGTGAATGATGTATTACAGTTAATTGATTCACCTCTAATTTTGTTGCTAGTTCACATGTTTATACAGTATCTTGCTTCAAAATGTTCTCATCAGTTTTCAAGTTGTGATGTCTTTCAGATCGTTTTTGTGCTTGAGCTCAAAATCTCCTCTTCTAAACTTTTAAACAATTCCTGACACATGCTTGCACCTACTGCATCATTACCATAACAGGAAGAGTAAAGTGTTGAATGTTCATTTTATATTCAGCTACATTCTACAAACAATTCTTAGAGAATGCATGCATAAGCAATAAAGAGTTGAGTGAATTTCAAAGACACTTCTAAAATTTCCCTAATATTGTGAAACAAGTGGCACAAGGGACCTTTGCATCAACTCAATATCTTGCTACAGACTTCTCTTCTATTAAGTTATGAAATGTTTTTTTAAATAAGATGAAGACTGATATAAACAAAAAAAAAATAGTAAATATTTTATCAAAATATGATCCGTTTGAAGAGATAACCTTTATCCAATACTCTGCTAAAGATAATATGCCATCTCTATACAATTTTTAAGGTTTAGCTGTCACAAATTCAGTAATCATGGCTTCCCTATTATTGAACTTTTTATTACGAATATGAAGTTCAAAATGCTTGAAAAGATGATCTGTTGGAGAAATGTCAGCTGAATATGGAGGATGCCGCAAGACTTCATATTCCAATTCTCTAAGCTTAGACACAGTCAACTTAGAGGTGTGGGATCAGACACTGTCATGGAGCATTTAATTCAGTTCATGTGGGACCCATTTTTCCAAATAGTTAACCTTTCCTATTGCCTTGATGACATTATATGGTTGCTGTTGAAGTTCTAAAGTCTCCAGAAAGTGCTTGAAGGGTTATTCACAGGTCATTGGCCACTGCTATTAATAATTTCTCATCATTAAGAACAGGTTTTGGGCTCCCTCTAGATTTATTCATATTTACAGACCTAAACCTATTGAACCAATGCTGAACAGTTTGCATGTAGTAGTGTTCACTCCAAATGCTTTGTTGACATTATCAGCAGCTTGAATAGCATTATGCCTAATTTGAAATTGTACTTGAAAATTACTCTAACTTCTTGTGTAGATACCATTGCTGTGAAGAGTTCAAAAACGTCCATTAATAATGAATTATATATATATTTACATTGAATCTACAAAAAATGCAATTACATTAGTAAATCTTTCACTTTCAGCATTATTCTCCATGATGTAAAAACCCAAAAATTACATTTTATGTGTAACAACCAAATAAGTTGGTGAAAGTGGTAACATCTCCGCTGAAATCTATGAACTTCCTGGTGTCTTGTTTGGTGGAGGTCATTCTATCTTTTAGGAAGTATAACCACAAACATCAATTGTGACAAAGTCTCCAGCCAACCAGGTATGAGATAACAGCCCATGTTTGGGCTTTATAAGTGATTTCATTTGAGAGTGGTAGTCCATTCCAAACTGCTTGGCACCGTGTCTTCTTTTGCTGATAAGTAATTATCTGTAACTGTAGAAGGCAGTAGTATTAGTGCTTGTTTGCATTATCGGAATCACTCAGCTGGAACCATTGTTGATATGGTTCTTAGCACAGCTAGTGTCACCATAGCTACTGTTGGCTCGGGTCAAGATGATTGCTCCCATTTCTTGCTCTTCCTATGACACCTTCCTCCAAGTGTCCATGACAGTTAACCTGTTGGTATCCTTTTCTACTAGATGCCAACATTAGAGGTAGACATACAAATTTGGCACTTGTCCATTGCTGAACAAGTTGATTCTGATCAGCCATTGGTATGTTACTATTCAGTCTAATCCTTATCCTTTTAATTATTACTACTTTTTTTGCCTGTGGCTTCAGCTTAATTGTTAGAGCTGGTATTTTTAGGTAAGAGGTTTTGAAATTCTGTTTGATATTCTGTATTGATGAGGATTACAAAGACAAGAGTAATTTTTTTGACCAGTGGTTGCTTTTCTGTACTTGTAAAATGAGCAATATACAAGCAACCCTAAGTCCGATGGAAGTTTCAGTGGTACGATTAATTCATTTCAACTTGAGAAATTAAATTCTCAACTCTCAGATGGTATAATGTTTTTTGTCAGTCTTTTTGACACCATAGGAAACAAGCATCTAATATTTGAATTGCTTAAAATTAAATTGTGAAGCTTACATTTCAAGTTTTTATATAGGCACATGTACGCTGCAATAACACATTTTGTTCATGATGGCAGATACAACCAAGCATGTTGGGCAGGCTGAATTGTTAATGGATAAAATAAACATTTTTATACTTGATTTTTGTGTTTGAATTTTGATTTTTGTAATTCATGTTTTACTCTTATGATTTTAAAGGTGAACAATGCTATTCATGTCATGAATAATGTAGATAGATTTGTTGGTTTGTTCATTAGAAAAGATTTTATCTGCTGTTTTTCAATATAGAAGAAAAGTTTTTACAAAGAGAAAAATCACTTTAAAAAAATGAAATGTGGTTTAATTTGTACTTTAAAAAAAATACAAGTTGGGTACATACGGTTTTTGAAATCAGACATTTTTTTTATTTTTACTGAAAAGAGACTTAAAAATAATTTTATTATTATAAAGCATTTCTTCAGAAGATTTTTTGGTGTCCCTAATTTTTTAAAGGTGCCTGCCATAGTGATGTTAGTCTGGTAGGCTATTAGTGTAGTGAGTTTGGTCCTCAAATGTGCCTCTTTCTTGTTCCCGAGTTTATAACAAAAGAACTTTGTTTGCTATAAACACACTTAATGCCAAATAAATTAATTTTAATGCAATATGGCCCATATATATCTCAAAGTGAAATCAAATGATGGATAATTTTATATCCGACAGAATATGATAATTATAATAACATTTATTAGTTGAGAACCTATATTTGCCTGGTGCCAGTGTGAGCGACTGCTAAATGAGTGGCCTAAATCGTAAATGTGAATAAAGAAACGAACTTCATGGTGGGATTGAACCCCCATCCACCCTGGAAGCAACCTTTTCTGCTCTTCATTAGCTCAGTCGGTAGAGCAGAACCTGCATATAAGATTGCTTCCTGGGTGGACGCGTATTCAATCCCCCCCACAGTTTGTTTCTTTATTCACATTTACGATTTAGGCTGCTCGTTTAACAGTTGCTCACAGTTGCTGGGCAAATATAGGTTCTCAACTAATAAAAATGTCATTATAATTATCATATCTCAAAGTGCAATTAAGTCCTATACATGGAATAATGAAAGGCATAAAAGATACTATGTTGTCTTCAAATGACAAGAATTTACTCTTTTCAAAGTGGTTTTATCACAAGACTTTTCTACTAGTTGGTTTCTGTGAAACTCTCATTGGATCTTTTTAACCTCAGTTCCTTACTTTAACCCTCCACCTCTTGAACCTTCTTACTCTTAGTACTGCATGCTTACTGTTTTTACCATTCCTAGTGTTCTCTGCCCACTGTAGTGGCTAATTGCCAGCAGACATGGCAGTATCCACAAGTCCCTGTTCTTTGGATAAGAACCACTTTGCACAATGATAAAATGTTAGCAAGCATCTTGTAGCCATTGAGCACAAGTTGTGCTGTGCAATTTGCTCAAGGCCCCACCTTTTCAGGTGATGAGTAGGTCAGAGCCAGATCTTTTTCCATATTTCTGTCCTGGTCACTGATCTGCCTAATCTGCCTTTTTCCACTCCAGCCAGTGGTCATTTTGTCTGTCCCTGGTCTTTCCGCTCTTTGGCCATCGTACGCTTTCTTTTGATTGAGTTTCGATCACCACTTGATCTCTTTGCTCCTCAGGCCTTATCACCTGACCTGTATGATGTCCAAACATATACTCGTGCTTCATTGCGTCGGCTCCAACTTCTTTGTACACCTTACACTGTGACTTCATCTCCTTAAACTTACCAGGCTTAACTGATCTGCACCTCGTAATTTGTCCGAATCATTAAGCAAAATGCGGACTGTCAATTTGACCGCTTCAAAATTTCCTCGCTTTTGTGGTAAGGCCCCTGTGGGCTTCACTTACCTTTGCCCACTCGCTCATTCTGTGTGTTGTGTTGACACGTATATACACAGGTATATATGCGTGTACAAACATGTCATTTACTCAGATAAATAGACCCATAGATGTACATATACAATACACTCACACTTGTGTGTACGTGATCACAGAAGGGTATGTGTAATAAATATATATATATATATATATATGTATATGTGTGTGTGTGTGTGTGTGTTTAAGACCATGCTTAAAGAAAGGTACTCTGAAATTTATCATCATACTTGGATATGATAGATATGTGTGTGTGAGCACAAATACAGACACATAGATTTACATGCACAAACCATATTTACATTGAATTCATGTGCCAGACATTAAAACATGTCTATACACTTGTACATTCATACACACTCATATACTGAGAAATCAACTTTGATGTAAAGGTACATGTATAAATACATGCAAACAAGCACTTAAAAAACACATTGAATATATTTATTTCAAAATGAATCTGTCCGAAATTATGCCAAATGACTTTGCATTTGGTATATCATTTTTTGGACATCCAGATTGTGCATTAGTTCACTAAGACATATAGAGGCATGATATGCATACTCAATTATCACTTACATGAGACATGTCTGTACCCAGCCAGTGTAAAATATTCATGCCATTATTGATATCTTGGTGATACACTCAGCTCCAAATGTGATCTGTTTGTAACAGAAAATGATAAATTGGATTCAGTAGTGCCGATAGAAAAGAAAATCAAATTTCTTGTTCTCACTTTGATTTTTGTCTTCATGGATTTAATACAACTTGTTTATACTTTCTTCAAATATTTTCAGTAACAATATTGTAGAATATTTATTGGTCTTGGTCTGTCATGACTGACAATAGATATATGAGCCATTATGATACCACTGCTTGAGTAGATGATTATGGTCAAAGGAGTTGGTGTGATGGACTGACCATATCCCCCCCTCTCTTTCATCAAGATTTGCTGTCAACAAGACTAAATAATGGTTAAGATGACTTGTGAGGGGATTTATGCCTTTTGAAAGCAAGTAAGCATAAAAGTGACCTCAGCATCTGGGATTATGATTTGAACTCTTTTTGCTGGTCTCATTTTTCAAGTTGTTCTCAATTGTACCATTACCCCAACCTGATAATGTGTTGACCGTTTTGAAAATCTTCTACACCAATAATTAATTTTCAAGGTTTGAGATTATAAACATGAAAGAATCCAATCAGACCAATATTTCAGTCTACTACAAAAATAAGCAGATAATATTTCAGAATAGTTTTTACATGAATTGTTTGAATGAGTATCCTCATTTTTCTTGTTTTCATCAGATTTCAGCCAATGTATTCTTTGATCTTCTTCTGGTATATAGTGTATCCAATACTATTTGAGTGTCATCGTGTGTGTATGATCTTTTTTAACAATGTGATAAACGCAACAAAGGTGAGGATACTAGTCTCTAATTCAGAGCTTTCCAAACTTTTTGCATTGGCAACACACTTTTCAAAAATATTTTTTTTTTTGTGACACATTACTTAAGTTTTGTTAGCCAATCCAAATATATAATGTCATCCCAGCAGTTCAACAGATTCAGGAAAAGTATCTTTTGAAAGATATACAAAATTATACCTAATTTTGCGACACCACTAGAGTTTATCGGCAACACGGTTTGGAAAGCTCTGCTTTAATTCATTGAATGACATTGTTTTATCTCAGAAATTCAGGCAACATGTAACAAAAGTATTTATTTTTTATTTCTATATTCCTGACTGAATAAAATGGGAGTAGATTTTTACTTATTTGTTCTCTGAGCTCCAAAGATGATGCTATCAAAAGTCTTAGAAATATATTTTAGTCCCAGCATTGATCTTAAAATTAAGTTTTAAATGATCTATGTGATATCATGGTTTAATTTTACTGAAAATTTAAAATTGTCAAAGATTATGTATTCGTTTGAAACTGTGTTTAACACTTAGAATCTTAGAAACTGGAAATGTGGGGTAGTGTAACTGTTATCAGCCTGGAATCTGTGAACTGAGTTTGAATACTGGTTAAGACTGTTATGAATTATGACCTAATATCTCTAGGAAAAGTATGAATCCTACATTGTCGTATCATAAGTTATCTTGAATCATGATCTTGTCACTGAGATGCCATGATCTTGTCATTGGGATGCCATTACGGAGTAAGTGATTACATTGGTAATCTAGTAATATCTTACTCATCATATCCATTTTCAACCTTGATAGATGAAGGCCAGTGAGTGATCCTAACAGCTAAAATAAAGAGATTTATTTCTCTTAGATCTTTATCTGACTTGTGTAAAATAATGCATCAAGTGCGTACCATTTAATTACAATAAAAATTATTTTGTTATTCTTCTGATAATGCATCAAGTGCGTACCATTTAATTATAATAAAAATTATTTTGTTATTCTTCTGATAGAACAAGTATGTGTTGTTTTATACAATAAAGCAGAGAATAACTACGTTATCTTAATAGACCTTGAGGAAACAATGTCTGGCTTTAACTCTGATATTTATTAAGCTTAGTTTAGTCCAGCACAATTGGGAGCAAAGAGAAAGTAAGATTGTGTGCACCAATCTTCTAAGGGAGAATTTTCCTGTTTTGAAAATCAGCATTTGAGATCCTAACTTTTATCTGGGCTTGAACACAGACCTCTAGCACCAGTGGGGAAATATGCAATCATTTCAGCCACAGGGCAGACCCAAAGTTATGTTTATTAAGCTTAGCCTAATTCGACATAAGATTGTAAGTGTGGGGCACCCAGTGATGATCAAACTCATTTCAATATTAATAGCCTGCAGGACTAGCTTGCTAACTATTTCCCCATAGCAAGGCACTCTTATTAATATTTTCTGTAATTTTTAGATGAATCATCATTCCAAGAGTTGTATGGACTATTGATTTCATTCTTTTTGTTGGTTTTGTTATAACATTTTGGCTGATCTATTCTACAGAAGAAAATGATGGAAAATAGACTTATTGAACCAGATAGGATCATATATGGAGAGAGAAGGGATCACACTCCTCCCTCTGGGAATATATCCAAGTTCTAACTAGGAAGCTTCCCTGCAGGGTGAGAATATTGAAAGAAGCTGTGTGCATTAGCCTTGCGAATAAATATAAATGTCAGGTCCGAGTGGATTTTTTTGTTTAACAAGAAATGGATTGAAGATAAAATATGGAATCATCTTTGTCACACATTTCTGTGACGTTTTGTATAATGGGTTGGTCCAATCAGTATATGTGCCACCATTTTTTTTGTTTTATAATATTGGTGGACACTACCCTGGATTGTACACCTGATGAAGGTCATAGAAATGGACTGGAGAGCAAATGGAATCACCTATGTCACACACATTTCTGTGAGGTTTGGTATAATGGATTGGCCCAATCAGTATATGTATCACCATTTTTTGTTCAACAGTATTGGCGGACACTACCATATGGATTGTACACCTTATGAAGGTCATAGAAATGATTGGCCAAAGCATTAAGCAGACTTTTTAGGCAGGCAGGTTTTCTCTAGGAACACAATCTTCCTACCTCCATACCCCTCAAACATCAGGCCCTTATGCCATACTAAGCTCAGCTGAGTAAATATAAACGCTCAGTTATTGGCACTACTTGTTTTTCATATTGATAATATTTTGTTTTTGAATAGGAATTTCAATTGTTTTTATATACAACTTTAAATTTGGGCCATTTTTTCTAAGGCAATGAATAACAGCGCGGTTGCATCATAAAGAATATGCCTTCACTGAGAATTAAACTCACACCCTCATTGCTAGAGCGAGTCTTGTTTACGCCTAGCTGCTTTTACCAATTGGCCATGAAGAGTCTCCTGGATTAACAGAAACTGATTCACACTTTTAAACTCAAAACAACTGAAATTAAGATGAAGGCAAATTTAATTAAAATAATGTATTACAATTACTTCATCCAATAATAATAATAAAGATCGAGGAATGAGATTGTTTGTCATTTTTACTTACTAAGCTGAAATTCTTGTTTCAGTATTCATGGAACTAACTGGTAAATCAACAAGGTTGTCTGTAATAGAGAAGATCAGGAAATATACTAAATCTGGGAATGGATTTGATCTCTTTTATTGGCAGTGCCTCTTTTTCCAAAAATAATCCAAGAATAACTGCTAGCTTTATTTGATTCGTTATATTCTATATTTTTCTGATGGCTGCTGATAAAAGCTCCCACAATTTTAAATCCGCTCCTCTTCATTGCTGTTTATTGTTGCTGTGAACACAACAACAAAAGAAATTGCAAGCTCAACTGGATAACGTTTTGTTTTTGAATAAGAATTAGCCTGTGTCTATTATCTCTGCTTACTGAACTAAAATTCTGCTGTTTCAACAGTCTTGAAAGAAAATGTTAAGTCTACTAGACCATCCATAGCATAGAAAACTTCAAATTCAGGCAAAATGAATGAAAGAGCTTCCAAAAATAACAGCAACTTATCATATTTAATATTCTCAGCTTTTGCTAATAACTACTACAGTTTTGATTGCTATGAGTACAGTAATAAAATGGCTTGCTTTGTTATTTTTGCTGCTGGCTTCTTTTAAAATATAATCTGAACTAAGTTCAAAATGTAATTGTGCAAAATTGTTGCTAAAAAAATGATATATTTATAGAGTATTATCTGCTCAATAAAAATATTTTGCTTCAAATGATATCAATTTGTTTAACAACTTGGAACCAGATATTTTGTGTGATGTCATATTGGTGAAATGTCTCATCAGCCGCTCCAGGACAATCATTGCTTCCAATACCTTCATCACCTTGTACGAATTGTCTTGAATCACTATATGATTCACTGCCAGAGTAAAAGACCTAGGGCAAAGAAATTTCTTGAGAGATATCTCATCAGCTGCTACAGGACAATCATTGCTTCCAATGCCTTTATCATCTATGAATTGTCTTGATTCACTATCATATTCACTGCCAGAATAAAAGATACAGGAAAAAAATGTCTTGAGAGATATTTCGTCAGCTTCTCCCAAATGATTAAAAAAATAAAACAGAATATTTTTTAATCTATGTTAAATCCTAATTTTCTTCCTATAGGAAAAAGATGCTTTCAACCATTTATGTATTTTGAGCATGGAATAAAACTTAAAGTATTTTTAAATGAAGTGAGTAGCCTAATTATTCCGAAGGTATGGAAATGTTTCTTAAAGCAGGATTTGAAGATGATCACAGATATTTGATTTGGAAATTTCCAATCAGCCTAAAAGAAAGAATCTGTGTGACACTCTGCTGATTCATGCATATGAGATGTTCTTCATTTTTTACTCATTTTAAATTAGAAATTTATTTTGACCTGCTTAACCTTGTTTGAGTTTATAAATATCTTTTTCAACGTTTTACATTCATTTTTCTGTGATAATGAATGCTATATTGATTTTTATACCCTGATCTACAAATACTCTTATTGAGAATTTACATTAACCGCTGTGTACCTTAAGTGAAGATTGCCTGAACACAAACTGCATGTGTTTCTTTTATAAGATATATATATCGCTCTGTCCATCTTAAGGATTACTTCTTCTTTATACAGGTATTGAGTACTCTTTACGGATATCGTCACTACATACATCCAATCTACGGATTTATGTTCTGAAATATATTATATAAAATATTTCTCCAACTACCATATAAAAAGTACTGAATATTAAATTTTTGTGTTACTGTATGAATATTATCCAAATATTATTCCAAAGGTAACGAAGGTCTTATTAAATGAAAGTTCAAGAAATTTCTTCGGAAAAGATTTTTTAATACAGTTTTCAGCTTTTACTTAATCTTAATCGTTTTATTTTTTGTTTTTTCACAACTTAACTCCGGCTGTCAATCTAGGACAGTGAGTTAACAGCGCAAAACAAGTAAAGAATAAGTTCTTGGTGTAAATAATCTTTTTTCCATT
>VCCN01004112.1:5301313-5318465 GCA_006491835.1 Architeuthis dux | reverse complement strand
GCTAAAAATATATATATTTTATATTAAAATATAAATAATTTTTCTGTGATACATATCAAAATATGTTAGTAATTATTTTGATTGCCACTTTAAACGTTCTGATTTTAAAAACAGGAAGAAATTGGTCTAATAAAAATATTAAACTAAATTAAAACCATGTGGATCAAATTGTATATTTTATAATTAAATCACTGTACTTACTGAAATAATTTTTAATTGGAGTCCAGTTTCATTATAAAAACTAATTATTTATTGTGCAGAAATGGCACCACACTTTTCAAATAAAGGATGAATATAAATAAAAAATATATGCTTTTTGGTAGTGGAGATTTGGTTTAGCAATCAAGAATCATGGTCAATTTTGTTAATATTTTGATTCTTGTATCCATCATTATCAGAATATTATCTATTAGCAAAATCAACAAATCTGTTTTGTGACTCAAATATTGATTTTGTATAAGCATGTATTTCAGAGTTACTTTCATTCTTTATAGACTAGTTTACCACATGACGTTAAGATGACAGCAATAATTAAGTAATTTTGCAATTGTTAAAATCCACACATAACTAGCGATGTGCATTTGTTGTCTGTCATGCTTATATCATCAGTGACGTCTGCTGACGTAACTTAGTAGAAATAGTTTTTATGTTACGTTTGATTTGATAAATTATATCTTTATTTAATTTTACCTTTAGATTAGTTTAATATTCAGATACTTATAAAATATTTAAAAAAATGTTGCACAGCATTTTCTTGGTTATATTCAATATTTCCTGAATACTTAATTTAACTTTAGATTAGTTTAATAAAGATACAATTTATCCAGTTAAATGTAACATAAAAACTCTATTTCTACTAAGTTACGTCAGCAGACATCACTGATGATGTAAGCGTGACAGACAACAAATGCATATTGCTAGTTATGTGTGGATTGTAACAAGCCATGGTTTTATAGTAACAGAATTTAGTGATTGTAAAGATTAATAATACCTTTTTGAGCTATAATAAAAAAAAAATGCAAAGAAAGTTTTCTTTGATGTAAATAGACTCAACTATAAGTAATTTAAAAATACAGTTAAAATTTTCTTTTTTTTTTACAAAATTATCAGTGTTGTTACTGTCAGCCTTGTGGGTTTATCTCTTGGATCTTGCTAAGCGAAATGTTTAAATGTTGTCTTCTTGGTAATGAATGGACTCATTGTCTGTTAAAACATTTCTGATCCAATTATTATAAAATTCAACTATAAGTAAAGAAGTTTAACTTGATTTTTATTTAACTACAAAGAAGTTTTACTGTCAGAACAGTATTGCTAAAGTCAGAAGTTGAACTGTACGTTACTATTTCCACGTCAGCACTTTGCCCACTAAACTTTTCTAACTTAGAAACCGTAAACCAAAACTGTCAACATAGGTTTCTTCAGTTTTCAAGTCAGTCAGGCTGGCTATGTATGTATCACAGGTACAGGTTGCATCAATGGAACTAGAAGGATGAAAATTTAAACATTTACTCTTTATTATGTCTAGAAAAATTCCTCCCAAAATAGGTTTTTAGTGGGAATTCAATTTGCAATGTAAGTTTATGCTAAATTACTCAGTTTGTTTCTGGCAGCACCGATGCTTGTTTTTTTTTTTAAAATCCAGATTTTTTTGTGATCACCACCCAACAAAAGGTGAGAGAAGTAATTTATTCATTGATCACCCTTTTTTTCCCAATTTTTTAATTGATCACCCCCAACACGGCATGCTGCCAAAAGACGTTGGTCACATGACGGTTTCTATTGAGTGACTAATCATTTTATTTATTTTTTATTGAAATAAAGAAAGAATGTCTTCAAATGTAAAGACAAACCAATTTTTTTTATATGGAGACGTGCAAGCTATACTAAGAATGTGTATAGTTCATTTCACACATGTGTAGACATTCTTGATAAGATTTTTTTTTATCTCTTTCCTTGGTATATTCTTACTCCTTTTAGTAACTTATGCAACAACCCAACCTAACTTTAGAATATCTGCTGGATTGCATTTCTATTCCTGTGGATAGGCTAAATATTATTGGCTGATATTGAAAAACTATCTGTCAATTGCGGAAGACAGGGAAGAAATGTCAGTTTTCTTCTTGTCATTTCTTTGGGCTTCATCCCTCGACCACCCCACCAATAATTCTTCTTCTTCTTCTTCATTCTTTCCTTCTTCACCTGTTTGTTGGTGCTGTGACCTGTCATTATTTTGTGCTGTATCTTTGCTGATGACTGACATTCTTTGTGTCTTATCAATTTATTTTATTTACTTATGCACTAGTCATTTTTGTTTGAGAGTATGTACCGCTCTCACCCCTTGCATCCAGTATTTTGGGAGCAAAAAATAAATAATCATTACCATTATTATGACTGTTATATTTGTTCAATGGTGTTAATAGATGTTGCTGTATTTTTTTCTTTTCTTGGTAAAAGATCTGATTTTACTTGGTATTTTTTCCATTTATTTTATTTGTCTATTTATTTTTGCACAAGGATGGATATCCCTGCCAAAAAATATGCAATTTTTATTATTTTTTTTATTGAAAAAAAGCAAGAATCTAAGTGTCTCATCTTCCCTGCTGCAAATAGTTCAGTATATATACATATTGTGTGTGTATGTACATGTAGATGATACCTGAAGGAGAACAAATGTATTAGCTTTTTTTATTTATTGTATCTATTAAAGAATTGGCTGTATGAATCAATTACTTGCACATTGACAAAATAAATTACTTATAGGACCATAACTTATTTTTTGTTGATTAAGATTTTATAAATAGGCAATGATGACAGGGAGCAAGCTAAAACACATTTCTTTTTTGACCAAGTGACATAAATAAATAATTGCATAAGAAAACACTCAACTTATCTACCTTGTACCTATAATTGTACCTATAATTGTTATTATCCAGGAGGAGACCATTTTGGATTGTACACAGGGTGTAAATCTGTAACTGAATCTAAAAATCTTCTTTGCTCAGGCCAGTTTATAATTATCTTTAACTTTGTTGCTTTTATATTTGTTGTTTTTTTAAATACATGACCAGAAAAGTTAAGGTGAACAAGTGACATCTTTTTAATGATTTTTTTTCCCCCCAAGTTTGTAGTGGAGTTAGCTTTTATCAGAGTTTATATATCTGCTTAGGTTACAGTACTTTCGTCTACATCACTTTAGCAAATATCAGTTTTGCCTAAATCACTTTGGTCTAAAATCACTTTTGTCCCCACAATATCTCCAAAAGTTCTTAATGAATTTCAATGACATTTTGTTGAATGGTGGGTCATTGGTGAAGGAAGAATTGATGAAATTTGGGTGGATTCAAGGATCTTTTTTTTGATTGAGAGGAAAAAGATTTAATAAAATATCTCAATTAGAAAAAGTCCCTGGATCCACCCCAATTTTTTCCAATTCTTCCTTAGCCCATAGCCAATCATTCGACGAAATGTCATTGAGAACTTTTGGAGATATCGTTGATTCCAAAGTGATTTAGACAAAACTGAAATCTGTTAAAGTGATGTAGATGTAAGTGCTGTACCCCATCTGCTCATATTTGTGCAAGTTTCTATATTAATTGATACATCATAAACATTCTGGCAAATGTAATTTTACACTTGTTTCTATCACCATTTCAATAAGGCTTGGTAACTAATGTTGTTATCCCAACTCCTGATATTTCAGAAAAATAATAACAGGTACTACACTTTCAATTCTTGGCGTACTGATGTATGTGCGATAAAACTGAAATATCTCAAAAACCTATCAAGAATCATAAGTTTATTTATTTAAAAGTAAATTAATTAATAAAAAAAATTAGATCTCCGGCTGTTACTGGTAAAGAATTAGTAGTGGAAACCTGCGACTTTATTAAAACATCCTGTGCATATTTAAAAACAAGTTGTAGGATGAAGTTCTTCAAACATACTTATTTTAGTACCAATAAAAAAAGAACTAAATAAGCTATATTATAAACTATGTATTATAACCAGGTTTAAATTACAACACCCTGTTTTCACACTGAAATTTTGTTTACTGGTATTCATTCTGGCTGTAGGTGGTGCCTCTAGTTGATCTGGTGATCAACTAGAGGCACCACCTATAGCCAGTTATACAGACAGTTATTTAAGATGTTTCAAAATAAAGTCTTACTGGATTTGGGGTATATTGGATCACTCCTGGACTGGAAATGTGCCAAATTTTCCAGTGTTCCTGTGATTAAAGTGTTAAATAAGAGAATTTTAACCATTTGGAAACTAATATAGCAGTAAATTAAACTAATATATCATAATTCTTGAAGAACATAAATGAAATGCTATTTACTTCAATAAATTATTTTAAACTGTTAGCTATTTTAAAAACTGGTGCTTTACACAGTTCCGGGCTACCTTGGGCAAGGTGTAACAGTTTTGACTTTCCTTGTGACATGATAATGGGTAGCAACAATTCAGAGCCTTGGATAATAAAATAACAAATAGCAGATACCTCATTAAAAATTCAGAATATTCTTAAAGAACTGATGGCTTGTGACCATTATATAACTGTTGTTCCATAAGAACATATTTATCTCTTAGAGTGGTTTTAGTTCAAATAAGTAACATTCTGAGATATCTCCTGTCAGAAGTGTATAAATTTAAGCTTAGAAAAAAAATAAGACTATTACATAGTCTGAGTAAATGGTTAAAAGTTCTATTTTAAGAGTTGACACTCTTGGAAGATGAGAATATTGTCAATACCAGAATTGCAATAACCATCCATTCTTGAAACAAAAATGGGATTCTTATAAAAACAACAAAGATAAGCATATTAGTCCAGATTACCAAGTGGATAAATATTCTGTAATTTATACCAATAGATTGTTTTGCTTTTTTTTTAAAGCCTTATTCTTGTGTTGAGAAATGTATGTCTAAGTTTCTTTTCTTCACCTTCTGATATACATGAAGCTGTTATTGATATTTAACAAAGTGGACAATGTCCAGTGCTGTATTCTCTGTAGGCAATGTAATTCTACCATATTCAGAACTTCCATTCAATATCACAGTTCAGGATGTCCACTATTCCTTGTCACCATTTGTGAGGATTGTGATATTGCCTCTTATCATGTTATCTAACAACACCAAAGGGGATTCTACAAGTTACATCTGATAAAGTAAAGCATTTTACAGCCTATAAAACATGCCTTAAGAGTCCATTAGATCTGTTTGGACATTGTTGTTGTTAGAGAAAATGAGTTTACATCCTAGACTGGGGGACATTTTCTGCTGTATTTGTCTGAGTGATTTTATGTATATTACAGTTAAGCACCATTCCTATAAGGTGTTGCAAACCACTCTGACTTAGCTGCATACTAAATACTAGTTGATTGTACCTATTTGGCTGGGTAAAATTATCTCTCACAAATCTTTCTTTTTCTCCTCAATTATAATAATGCTACAATATATGCAATGTTTATGCGATGTGACTAAGTTTTTTGTGCTCAATACAGTTCATTATTTCTTCTCAATACAAACACTGAAGAATGCTGTTTTTAACGTATTCATCTGTATATTCACATATATATGCACGTGTATTAGAAACCATCAACCAAAACTGTCAACATAGGTTTCAAGCTGATCTGGCTGGCTACGTATGTATCATGCACACCAAAGTAGCTAGAGGACTGAACATTTAAACATTTACTCCAATAAGTTTTTAGTGGGGTATCAATTTACAATGTAAGTTTGTTAAATTGATCCCTTGTTTGTGCCCAGCTGCATCCACGCTTGTTTTTAAAAAAATAAATTCAAACTTTTTAGTGATCCAACAAAAGGCAAGAGAAGTAACTTTCATTGATCAGCCTTTTTCCAATTTTTTAATTGATCACCCCAACATGGCATGCTGCCAAAAGATGTTGGTCACGTGATGGTTTCTATTGAGTGATTAACCAGACCTGTTTGTCTATTATTTGAACTTTCTCATGGGGATTTAGGGAGTTGTCGGGCAGGCCTGTTAATTCTTCATGACAAAAGAAGTTTCTTTGCCTCGGATCTCAATGTTTCTTGTCTTCAAAAAATAATTTTCTTTCTTCAGCCAAAATGAAAATGTGAAAATTATTATAATGTATTTCTTTTAAAATTAATTATGGGTGCTAGAATTTAAATTTATGCAAATCACCTAACTCCACCATTCTGAATTGAAGGGAATGGTCAGTACATAAAGAAGTGTTTGGTTGAAATGAGCTATGGCGTTGAGAATAATTCCTGATTGATGACGATTTGGTTGTGTTAATTTTAAAAAGGCGAAAATGAATTTTCTTTTCGTACCATTGTATTCAGACATAATTTTGGGCTTTGTATACAAAATATGAAATGTGTATCTGGTCTATAGACTTGTTACTCGAAGCAATAGATATGGATGTATTAATCATTGGTGGGGGGGTGTTCAGTTTATTATTTCTCATCAATAGAAAACCGATCCTCCACTTTATTGATCCTCCACTTCATATACAGAGATTAAGTGTCTAAAATTTAAGTATGCAAATCTTGTTGGTTTTTTAAAAATTTTTTTCTTTTTTTTTTAAAACCATCTTCTTCATGCATATGTTGGGGCTATGTATGTGAAATATCAAAGTTGTAGCCTGTCTACACAGTTAGATATGAACAGATATTTAGTGTGACCAAAATCAGCATTACAAAGCCACAAACCATGGCGTTTATAGATATAATCATTTTAAATATTCAAATATAATAGCTTGTTTCGTTCACATTTCTTGTCCTGCAACTTTTATTTCTTTGATCTTTGTAGTTTATCTGGGCTTCAAGTACATATATAGACCGATTGCACAAAGGATTGTGTATAAAAATACTTATCATTAGTGTCAATAACCCACCAATACCTTAACTACAGAGATGAATTACTTTTAACTTGAAGCGGCACATTATTACCCTCATCAACATTTTTGTTTATCAATGAAATCAAAATGAGCATTTTAATTTTTTTGTGACAAAATAGATTTTGAGAACTGCAAATGCATTATATTCATATAAAATATTGTAATGAGACATATTGCAAAAGAGCTGAGAGCTCACTGAGATAAATGGCCACCAAACGATGCCAATTAATCTCCTGACTGGCCAAAGTCCAGTCAGTATACTGTTTGTCAAATACTTTGTTATATACTGAATATAGATTGGTATGCTATGGGCACGAAAAACACATTAGGTCTCTTAATAAATTGATCAAAAATAATGAGTGGAAAGAAATGAGAAGGATTCAAAGAAGATGAAACATTATGTAGCTAATTGAAATCTATTGTTTATTTGAAATTGGTTATTTCATGTATTTTTTTTTCTTCCTTTTTTTTTCTGGTAGAGAAATTGAAATGAGTGTAATATCAAGCAGAAGGATTAATTACATTTTAATCATTGTGTTATGTTGGTTTGGACTAATTTTCTTGTCTTTGTTGGGTGGGGGGTTCACATTTCGGCCATGTATCCTCCAGCCTTGTCAATGGACACTCTAGGATGGTCAGAGTTACACAGATGAATAAATTAGTCCAAATGTTTTTTTTTGTTTTTTTTCACAACATTTCGGCCATGTACCCTCTGGCCTTCCTCAGGTGTCAATGGACATCCGAGGAAAGTCAGTTACAAAGATGAATAAATTAGTCCAATTGTTTTGTTTTTTTTTTCTTGTTTTTTTTTCACAACATTTCGGCCTTCCTCGGGTGTCAACAGATACCTGAGGAAGATAAGAGAGTTACAAAGATAAATTAGTCCAATTGGTTTTTTTTGGAGGGGTTTTTCATAACATTTCGTCCATGTACCCTCTGGACTTCCTCCGGTGTCAACGGACACCTGAGGAAGGTAAGAGAGTTACAAAGATAAATAAGTAAGTCTAAACCACTTACATACAATACAATGATTTAAAACACTTTGTCTGACAAAACTCGGACAAGAACTAATTATTTTACCATCTAATTAGACATGTGTGCTAAAATTGTGGCCTGAAGAAAAAGTATCCTTTTCTGAGTTCAGTCCTCATCTCCAGCAGTAGATTCAAGACAGATGTTTTCATCTGGATGTATCACAATAGTAAATAATTGAACTGGAGGCTGCAAAGTGTACAGTACATTTTCTATTGTTGGGTTACTGATAACCTGTCTCAGAATAAAAATGTGTGTATGTAAATCTTTGATGTTAGAACTGAAACCTCTTATGGAAAATGGTATTTTACAGGATGATACATCATCTGTAACCTAATAATTTTGTTTTCTAATTACATAGTGTGAGTGCCAGAAATTTAATAAGTACATGGTTGACTACAAAAGGGAAATACTTGCCTGGATTTCAAATTATTCTCTGTTGTAGGTAATGCCTTTTAACATGATGGAACCTCAGATCTCTTGGCTGGTAATTCTACTACTGAGCCAAGTCTGCCAGTCTGAAATTTAGTTTAGTGTTTACTATGAAAATTTAATTAAAAAATTTAATACTTGTGCATGTCTTAAGTCTTTTTCTACTCTTCTTTCTAAAATGCTGTTACATGGCAAGGAGGAGGAATGATGAATGATTATTTTAGTGTATATTCCAAATGTTTTTCACATCAGGAAAGTGTCAAGACCACCTAGGCCTTTGTTGAATCCATTGCTTGCCATAGTTATGGCAAACTGGTTGATCTTTATTCCAAAGAGCTTGTTCTATCTCATCTGGGAGATTGTCTGATTGGATTTGGATCTGTTAACTTGGGAGGCCACTGCTGTTGGAAGCAGTATTGCTTGTCAGGTTCCTGGAACTATTCCCAGAAAATCTTGCTCGGAAGATTTGGAACATTATCTTGGTGAAAGAAAGTGCATTTACAGATGGCTACACCAGTATCACAAAGAGATGTGTTAAATGAACAATTGATGGCTTGATGGGTAGAGCACTGAACTAGAGGCCACAAAATCTTTAATAGAATTTGAATTAAAGTAAAGTTTGTTGATAATAAACCTTGAAGAATATAATCTCTGACATCAGAATCCAGCAGTAGAGCATGTTAGCTATGGATAGCAGCTAGTAAACAGAAGGTAATGACAAAATATCATACATGATGGAAAATTAGTGGATATGGTTAGACAATGTGGAAATGAAAGAATGAGAAAAGCATGTTACATCTCTGACATTATTATCATGAAGATAAATCTTTATGCATTTCGTCACTGCAAGTGACGTCCTCAGAATAAAACTGAACATGGCAGTTAATCGATCATCCATGTGGTGTGCTGTGAATGAAAGATGTTTTGTGTATTATGTGCCCGGTGATCTGGTTTGTTAAATGGGGAGTTATTTTTTTTGAAGGGTCAATGTGTTGGTTTTGAATTGGGTGGCAGTCGGGTGTTAGATAGTGGCTGTCTTGAGGGGTCAGTATATGGCTTTTGAAGTGGCTGGTGGTTTTAACTTACAAGTGTGTAGATAGTGGTTGTCTACTCTGGTTATTTTAGATTGGGGCTGATTTATAGCTATTGTGTGTGTGGCACAGTATGTATATGCTTATATGCATAAGAGTGTGTATGTGTGTGGTATGACCTGTATTCTATCCGATACCTTGTGTGTATGTGATTGTCTATGACTGTGATTTTGTGTTGTTTAAGTATGATTTTAATTAACGGTGTGGCCAGTTGGAAATAACCAGGCCTTTGGTGTATTGTTTTTCGCATTCAGATATGAGCGTGGCCTCAGTGCATCATCGTTTCATGGAATTATGTTTTATGATGTGGTTGTGTGTGTATCTGTGACTAAGTCGTTACTTATGAGGACGTCACTCGCAGTGACGAAATGCATAAAGATTTATCTTTTCTCATTCTTTCTTTTCACATTGTCTAACCATATCCACCATTCTGTTGGATTCCCTCACATCCATACAACAAACATATATATATACATATATGTCTGGTTAAATACGACGGACAAGGAACATCTTGTTAATTTTTTATTAAATTTTTCTTGCTTCCGTACAAGAGAATGTGTTTGGATCCATGGAATGTAGGATTTGTCCAAAAGTCTTGTACCGAGGGCTTTCGGCTAAACAATTAGCCATTTTCAAGGTTTTGATGATTCTTCAATTATTTAATAAGTGTATTAGTTTAGCGTGTTAATGTGATGTTTTGAGTGTATTCTAAGTTGGGAGTTGTTTCAGTTGGAAAATACATTAAAAACTCCCTGACCTTGACCAAAGAAGATTTTTAATGACTATGCCTCGAGGATTGTAGTTTGTTGATAATTATATATATACTAGTTAATCCCTGTGAAAAAATTCATAAAAGCTTTTTGTAAGCTGAAATGCTGTAAAGCAAAGAAGCAATTACCATTAATTTATATGGGAAAGATTTAGTCATCGGAGATTGTGGTGTTGGGAGTTACAGGAGACTGGCGTTTAGAAGAGAGGAAGAGGGTGTGCTCTACCTCTATAATGGCTCGCTGCAAAACAAAAGTTTTGCTTTTCACCTTTTTTTGAAAAAGCGAAAAAGTGGCTTAAACCAAACTTTAGCGGGGACTCCCTGTATTTGAAATCTATTAGATGATTTTTTTTTAAATTTTTAAAACGCATTAGTGGAAGAGTCCATTATTTCAAATGGTTACTAGGAGATATATTTCTATCAGCAAAATTGTTACCTCCAAGTGGAAGAGTCCATTGTTACGAACAGAGAACCAAGAAAATCACTGTTCATTATATAAGTAGATATATCCTTAAATTATCTCTTAGAACTAATTAACCACATAAAAAAAAACAATGACATATATACAATTTTAACAATGGTATTTGCATTGTTAGGTAAATTATCAACACTGGAAATCAATTTTTAATTGATGCACTGCCATCCATAATAACTTTAGTATCATCTGTATTCTCTATGTAAATTAGCATTTACCTTTTTTCTGTGAACCTCCAAAGTTGTTGGCATGATCCATCTCACTTAACTTTAAACAATTTTCCCAGTGTTTGCTTAAATCCCCCTGTAGCCATTTTCTCTGCTCATTGTCATATGCTTCTCATGAACAATCAGCACGAATGCTTATATGCCTTTTCATCCTTTCTAACGTGTACACAGTAAATGCTTACACTACACAATTACATGCTGCATTCTTGTCAGAAATGGTGATTTCTTAAAAGAGAACACATGTAAAGATGCGAGTCAAACTTGAAAAATGGTGTTTGCAGAAAATCATTACTTAGAGCATCGTATGAGAAATGCCTCTCAGTAAGATGACAAACAACAAGAAGGAAGTAGAATAAGTGTAATTGATTACATTATTTATGAAATATCTATTGGGTAAGTGTCCTCTATTATCTAAACTGAAGTTGCCATGGGGACTTTACCTTGGGCGACACGTTAAACTTTCAGTTAATGAAAATGTTGCTAATTGGTTAATGTGTGGTAAAAAAGAAAGAAAAGAATTCAGTTCTGCTCAGTTGCTGATGAAGTCAGAGATTTCTCAGAAATTCTAAGGCGACTGTAAGAGATATTTTATAGATTCCAAGTATGTTCTAAAATTGTTATTCTTAGTTACTGTTTGAAAGAATTCAGTATATTTTTTGAAAAGTATAATTTATTTAGAATAATTTAAGTAAGCTATTTATTTGAAAACCATGTTTATAATGAATTATGGCATTTATACTGTTAGCTTGCTGGATTTATGTTGTCAGTATATTTTATCTGTTTTGTGTACTAAATTGATTGTGAGGTTGGTATAATAACAGATATTAACAGATTAAAAATGCAACCAAAGACGTACTCACAGAGATCCTTTATTCATATATTTACAATGACTGTGGTCAACGATTCACACACGTCTTCTCGAGCTCCTCAAACAATAACAATATGGCTGCTTGTTCACCAGAACGTAAAACAGCGCTCCCTTACTGGAAGTGGATAAGCACTCCTCTGCCTAAGGAGAATAACTCAAGATAATTACTTAACATTTAGTATTTTTGTTATATAATACTTTTTCATATGGAGGGATTTTTTGTGGCCCACAAATCTGTAAAGTACAAGAAACAAGATTTTTTTTCGCTATATACTTGTCATTGCAAAAGCAGACAATACTTGCTGGCACATGAATTAGAAGAATACTGAAAAATAATTTTGATTTGATGTTTCTCAAAAGTTGATCAAATAAATCTAAAACAGGTATTTAAAAAAAATATAATCAGTCTAAACATTGACCCTATTGAAATAATTTTATCTAGATTCTTAAAAGAATAAAGGAAATAAAATGTGTTCTTCACTGAAGCAAAATGGATTGATTAGCATACTTGTCTCAAAAGTTATTGAGTGACTAGGAACCTCATTGGATCCTCTTCAAATGTTTGTTTTTAATCAGACTTTTAGTTCATGAAATCAGTGAGCATCTATATAGAGGCACACTGATTTAATGGCTTCTAAATGCACATCAAATATCCACAAGATTTTAAAAATTTATTTTAAAAATTGTTTTTTATAAGGTGTTTGTTAAAGTCCATATGGTTGGGCGTTTTAAATGTACATGTGCTTGGGTTGCCATACATCCATATTTCCCCCGTCATACATCCATATTTCCCCCAGACATGTCCTTCATTTATGTCTTGAAATCATTGTTTGGAAAAATTTTTTAACATTTTTCAAAAGCCTGCTTCAAGGTTGCATAGCACCAAAGTGTGTATCGTGCAGGGGCAAGATGTCTTTGGCTATGTCCTCCTTTGGGAATTTTCAAATTAAATGATGAAAGTGTCTGTTGCTAGATTTGAAATGGCACTGAAATCTAAAGGTTGACATTTTACTGTGTCTTGTGCACCTTTAATTTATTAATATAGATTACTTTTATAAAATGATTGCCAGACTGTTTTATGCCACATTTAATCAAGCAAATTCTAAAAATCAGGTCTGTATAGTCACTCAATAGAAACCATTTTGTTGGGCAGTGATCACTAAAAAAAAAAAGGCTGAATTTTTAAAAAACAAGTGGACACAAACTAGGGATCAATTTAGCATAAACTTACATTGCAAACTGGACCCCCCTCACATGCATTCTTGTTTGCTGGAGTATTTGTATTAAACCTCCTATGCTGTGAAAAGAGATTTGCCAGTTAATGTCCTGCATACATCTGTCTGATGTTGATTCTGTTCCAAACTAGCACCCAGAAATTTGCTTAAGTATTAATTTACAGTTTTGCTTAGTATCCTTTTATAGCTTAATTCTTTTGAGCAATGAACCCTAGTTTTGAGAGGGATCTCTAAGTGGGAACAGCAAGAATGCTGTTTTATACTGAAGTTGAATAAACAGCACTATGACAAAATGCTTTGGAGAAGTAATAAGCATTGTCAGAATTATTCTCTGAGTACACATAGTAATTTCTGAATCACTAAGCTAATTTTATGATATAAAAAAGATGGATCAGCTTCTAATAAAAGTTCAATAGACAGGTCATAAGTGGTTTCCTATATTTGGATAAAGAAATCATTGTATTGCTTTTTTCAGACTAATTCTCTTATCTTTCATTGCTTTCTTGTTACAAACAGACACCCGAGAATGGCCAGAATGTGCAGTGGCCAAAACATCTATGTAACGAGAAAGCTGAAAAAGAAATCTTATAAGTATAAAGATCTCCGGCTGAAAACAGCTGAAAGAGGCAATTTTTCTTTTCTTTTTATTCAAACCATAAAATTCTTAAAAACATTATGTATTTTCAGTAATTAAGTGCCCAAGAACCTGTATAAGAATTTTAATTCTAATCTGTTCAGCATTTCCAAAGTTCAATATTTTTTGCATGTTGACATGGTTATTTACATATAAAATGTAAACCCACATTCAGATCAGCCCTAACTCACCATTTTTCAATTCCTAGGATTTTGTCAACATTATAGCCAGATTAGCAAAATAAGTCAAGATTTGAGAAATTTTCCTTATTGTAAACGTGTTTGCTTATAAAATGTAAACAAACAATCAGATCGGCTATAACACATCATCCCCCAGGTAAAATCTCTCCAAGCCTTCATACAAAATTTCACTGAAATATATTAAGGAATAACAAAGTTATCCAATTGAGAAAAAGGACACAATGATGACAACAGCAGACACCCATAGTGAATGATAGTCCCTGGCTTGTGAGCAAAATGCCTTGTCTAAAAACATTCAGACAATTAAATAGAGAACTTAATTAAAGGAGACATCCACGTATTTCAGTGGTTAAAATTTAACTTTGAGTATGTCTCATTATAAATGACTAACAGCAGGGCCAGATTAACATATACCAGGACCCCTAGGCAATTAGCAATATGGGGCCCCCCCGATCTTGAACCATCTCCCCCCCCCCATTTCATGTATAATTTTAAGTAAGTAATGCAATCTGCCAATCGTGTGAATAAAGTGGATTGTTATGTGCTAATGTGTAATATATTCATTCCATTTTTTAAAGAGATATTTGTAGGGACATTTTCCAGACCCCTGTTAGCTACAGGCCCCTGTTAGCTACAGGCCCCTAGGCTTAAGCCTACTCAGCCTTATAGTATAATCCAGCCCTGACTAACAGTGTTGGCAGGTCATGGGAAGTGCCCTAATAATCCTTTGGTACAAAGAATATATGTTCTGCTTATGTTTAATTTGGTGAAGACATTTCCTCTGATTTATTAATGTTGTTAAAAATTGTTCTAAATTTCTAGATATTAAAATTATCATTCATTGTAAAAAAACAAGTCAAAATTTCTAATGGCTTGAAAGAAAAAGAAACAAAAAAAAAAAAAAACGCCTTTAAGATCCTCCCATTAGTATGTCAATTCCTCTCTCTTGGTGACTATATATATATATATATGTATTTTTTGTTGTTGCTCCTCCTTTCCAACCACATACCCTAGCACTCTTCCCTCCTGCCCACTCCCAGCCCTGACACATGACTCAATGGGGTGGCCTGAAAATTCAATAGAAGTACTATATTTAAAATCTTGGCCTCTGGAGATGTTTTTGATGAATTCCAAATCACAGAATCAATAAGCTGCTATTGTGAACTCTTCTGCATAGCTGTCGCAACCTCCTGACTGAATAAACAAGTTGAGGGAACATTTTTCTCTTTTCTATTTTATTTTTTTTTTAATATGAAAGAAACTGAATTTATTTTTGTGACAAGTCCAACAGCAAATCTTGTTCAGCTCACTGAAAATATTATCATTATTATGTGCATATGGGGAAATTATGAATTTAACGATCGGATTAAATCTGGCTTTTTTCCTTTGTATTTCCACTGAACTATTTTTACTAATTGGTTTTGTTATTAATAAAAGAATGAAAATGAAACCATTAGTTTTATTCTGGGACTGTCAACAGTCTGGCAATGATACCATAATGCTTTATTTGTTAGCTGGAATACCAACCCATCACTCTCCTCACTCTTTTTTTAGGTTTGAGATAGGCTGTTCTCTGTGAACAGATCTTTTTGGCTTATAGCATGTTCTTCAAAGGTTATCCATTAGAATAATAAGTCTAAACTTCTTAACTTTGCTGATCAAAGGACAGCTATAAGTAAGAACATGGTAACATATACCACAATATCATTACTGAGTTAGATTAAATTAATGACTCTACCTCCTTGTAGTTATTTCTTAAGCTTAGCTTTGTCTTACACAAAGCCACAGTAGTGGGGATCCAGTGAGGATAAAATTATCTTTAGGAGGGAATTGGTCTGTGAGAGTAGCATTTGTTCCCCCCCCCTCCCCAACCCTGGATCAGGTCTTCTCACCTAGTATGAGGGGGGTGTGAAAGTTGAAACATTATTGTCAATAAAGGATAATGGTGCTGTACAATTGTTTTATATAACCCCAACTTAATGTACCCAAATAGAAAGATGGTATTATTCTTCGCTGATAACACGGTTGCCGCTGAGATATATGCAGAATATATCTTTTTTTCCCCCCCACTCCCCTGGAAAAGTGGCAGCGGATTCCCATGTCTGATGGTATGACAATGATATCACAACACCTTTACTTCTTGCTAAAGAGTGGCATTGAACTCTTTTTATAATTTTCCTTTTGAGCTATATTTTTCAAGTGTGGATTGCTTTTCTAAATGCATCTGTTATGACTGGTAGAGTGATGTTTTTATTTGACATGTATTCTATACTAAACTAGAAGTGACCTAAAGAGCAGCACCTTACGACATTCAAACTAGCAATTTACTGATGACAGATATTAGCAACAAAGCTTGAGAAATAGATGGAACTCAGAGTAGATTCTATCACTCATGTTTTGTGTTTTAATCCTGGTATTATGATTGATCTTTGTTGGGGTTTTTGTCATGAAGTTCTATGCCTGTAAGGAAAGAAATTAGGCTAGAGAATTTTACAAGACTTAACCTCTGGTTTGACACATCCCCCCTCCCCTTTTTTAACAAGGCAACTTTAAAAAAAAAAAAAAGTAACATAAAGCGCATTTCATCATATATGTTGTATAGGTTCAGCTTTCAGTGCACAACACCCTATTTATAACAAGCCTGGTTGCTCCAGAGTCAAAACTCTGCTCCTACTTCTACTTCCTTGCATAATTCTACTATACATTTTAGAGGTATGTAAGACTTGTCAGTTTAGCACAGTTGGTAACTCACCAGGCTAGTGATCACAGTAGGGGAATAGGGATTTTACATATCGGTTTACTCCCCTATTTTTGGTAAGGATTGTTCTTGTTAGATAGGAAAGAAAGTAAAATAAACTCTGATTTTGTCCTGGAGTTTGACAATACCAGCATTTTGGATACTTTATTTTCAGATGGAAAAAAATATCTTTAATGGACTGGTAAATACTTCAAACGAATAACTAAAATAGATTTATTTTTCAAAGATTTTAATTTTTGAAAGTTTTTGTCTTGGCTATGAAGAAAATGCGTTGTTCTTGAATTATATTATTGAAAGAGGCCCATTCCAGGTATGCATACTGTTACATATCTATGTAACTATCTTTTTTTTATAGGGACCTATTGCTGACCTAGCATAATCCCAATTCAGCTAACCTGAGGCAGATATAAAATCTGCTTGAAATTGTCTGTCAATAACCGGTGGTTCACATTTTTTCCAAGCTCCTGCTTCATTTGACTTCTGTGTTTTTTTTCTTCTCCTCTTCAAGGCCTTTTGGCTAAGATCAAAGTGTAGTATCTGTTCT
>VCCN01004112.1:5259098-5285262 GCA_006491835.1 Architeuthis dux | reverse complement strand
CCCCCACCGTTTGCTCTTCTCTTGATTCTGTTCATTCGTCATGTGGTCTTCTTTGACTCTTTTTACCTTTTTTGCCAAGTTTTCTTCCTCTCTCTCGCTCTCTTTTTTATCTGTATCTTTCTCTTTCCCCTCTTCATTCTTTTTTCCTTTCACTTATTTGTCTCTTCACTTGTCTCTTTCATCTATTTCTTCTTCTTCTTCTGTCAAACAATCCAAATCTGTGAGACTGCTCTTGGCTATTTGATAGCAATGTTAGTATGGGTATTTAGACAGGCAGTATTCTGCCCAGAATTCAAACAATTTGTCCCCTCTTGTCTTCTCTCCAAGAACAGCTTACTTACAGGCATGTTGGCGTTAATAATTGGCTGACTGTCATGCTCTGAGATCACACTGGATCAGCTTTTCTCTCTCTCACTGAAATATTGATTTCAGAAAGATTTCATTTCAACCTCTCTTTTTAGTTGGTTATTACAGATTTTACAAGCTTGCACTCTTAAGTAACCTCAACTTGCTAGTGGAAGATTCTAAATTTAAGTTGTATAGCTCCTACAGTACAACTAGATGATTGGAAAAAGGGAATTCATTCTTTTTTTAATGTATATATATGTAATTATTATATAGAATACTATTCTTTTCCCGGGAGTTGACTTCCCCAGAACAAAATAGTTTTTTTGAGTGTTTGGAATCAGTAATTTAAAAAAAATTATTTTTGGGTTAATAAACGATAACATTACCGATGGTGTGATCCATGAATGTTGGTATTATCAGAGCATATGTTAGTAATATACAGAAAAAGAAAACTCAGATTTGTTTCCAATACTTGTGTTTCATGGTCTGGCCGTTAATATCTGACCCCACCATTCTTCAAGGAACGGTACTACTCTGCTGTTCTGTTGGCACCCTGCTTTTTTGGAATTCCTTTCCTCACACACACACGCACACACATATATAATGGGATTCGCTATAGATTGACAGTCTGTTTCATTGCCACAGGCAAATGGCTTAAGATTGAAAAAACAAATCATTTTATAAAAATACATATTTTTAGCACACATCACCATGTTCAGCTCCACCCACTTTTATATGTATTCTTCATTTTTCACTCATAATATTTATTAGCATCTGGTTTTAACAGGAAGTGTTATTTGTGTATATTTGTTCCAAAGTAAAATATTATCTATTAAATCTATTGATGTCACTAGACATGGCATTTTATTCTCAAAATATGAGCAGTCGAATGGGCGTGTATGTATCTCTTATTTCTGGTGTATGTAGGTCGAATGTCTACTAGCGACAAATTTTTATAAAATGATTTGTTCTTTCGATCTTAAGCCATTCGCCTGATGAGTTGCCTGTGGCAATGAAACGGACTGTCAATCTGTAGCGCATCTCATAACATATATAAAAATGTTATATGCTCTGTTTTATTGTTTTATTCACTAAAATATTGAGCACTATGTACATTCAACATATTGTTTCTTTAAAAACACAAAATATATATATAGTTAGTAAATTTCTTCATGTTCACCTAACCAGCATCAGGTATTTTTACGAATATCTTGAATTTTCTTGATTGTCCAGATTTGGTTTGGTAATTCTATTGTATTCACTTGTTCAATAACTTTCATCATGAGTCATGTCAAGAGCATTTTATAACTCTGCAGTACATAAAGTGTCACCCATAAATGAGTACATCCTACTTTTTTTTTCTAAACCAAACATAGCCGGATTGGTTATTTTTAATGGAACATTACACAATCAAAATGGATATTATCATGTATTATTTATGACCAAACTCTACAGCAATAAAATGCTGTTGCCAAAAATATGAATGTTGCCATCCAAAAATGAGTACACCCCTATGAAAAAAGTTTATTTAAAATCAATACATGATAATATCTGTTTTGATTCCATTAGAAATAATAAAATCGTTTATGGGCGATACTGTAGATATATTCTAGGCGTTTTTGCCTTATTAGCTTTCATCTTTATGGATTTCAATTTACCAGCCAAGTGTTGGTGTTGAAACTTTGTGACAGTCAGTATAATGTTCTAATCTTAGATTCACATGCTCTGTCTTTTTATCAGCAGTTGGCTGACTTCTTGCAAGATTTTTTTGAAAATAATGATGCTTTTTCTATTGTTAACCGGTTTTATTAATTTACTTTTAAACTATGGGCTGACATTTTTATACAGCATTTTTTTCTCTGTGGAACAAAAAAGTAACAGAAATTGTTTAAATCTGCATTTTATTCCTTTCTAGTACCAATATAGTTATTTTTGTCTCTTGTACACAAAATCTTTTTTCCATTTTTTTTTTTTTTTTTTTTTTTTTTTTTTTTTTTTTTTTTTCCCCCCCTGCATTGAGTATCTTGTCATTGAAGGACACAAGAAGGTGAAAATTATGATCTTGCTCTTATGCCTTTTTTTTATAATCTTTTTATTCTTCACTTATTTTTTTTTTTCCAAAGAAAGCTTTATTCTGATTATTTGGTATTAGGGTATACAGTTTTTCAGACATTGAAGTAATTGTGACAATAGCAGAGAAAAAACCATGCTATCATGTTAAAAAGAGGCATTAAAAAATATATGGATGTCTTCATTTGAGAAGAAAGTAAAAAAAGAAATTAAAAAAATGTTACCACCTCTGAGACGTATCCTCCCCTCAAAAAGACAAGCCAAAATTGAAGCATTATTTTTTATATTATTGAGGGAGAAGATTTAGAATAAGAAAAAATGACTTTCTTCGTTTGTGTTTTTTGGTTTTCAATTGTTATAACCTCCTGTGTCACTCATGAACTAAGCAGATGTTAATCTTCTACACTTGAGATAGACATTCTGGAAGTGTTCACTTAAAGAAAAAGGGAAAAACTAACTAAATGATACTTTTCTGTCTTCAAATTAAAGAGTTTAGATTCAAAGTGTAATTTCACTTTTTTGTGATGCCTTTGTTTTATGCACAGAATAAAAAAAAATCTTTTTTTCTGTTTTCTTACTTTTATCCACAATTTTTCTTTTTCATGACAAAATTTTGATGGAAAATATTTATAAAAACGGTTACACTAATGTCATCTTTTTCTCATCGTTCCTTTTTCATTTTTCGTATTTTTATATTTTTATTTCCATCTCACATTCTTTCTTTTTATTTCATTTCTGGGCCATATTTTCCCAATGTAAGCATCTCACTTGTCTAATGGTTTTTGTAAACGATATAAGTGGAATCCTGAATATTCCAGCTCATATAAAATCTCTTCCTTTGCAAATTGCCTTTTTTCATAAAAGATCAATATCCTTGAAACCCATAAATAATCATTATATAAAATCCATTTCTATTTTTCTTTATTATTTGAATAGTTCGAAGTTGCTGTTGGAAGCCTTCCTAATGGTTTTTAAAAGAAATTATGCAGCTACCATTAAGACAATGACTTTTGGCTTTTGTCTTCAAGATAGATGAGCAAATGGCGCTAAACAGTTGCATGTCCAAAGTCATTGCCATACTTTCTTGTACCCTGCCATGACTTCAGATATTAATTGTCTGATTTGTAGCCAGCTCTGGTGCCATTTACCTCCTCTCCTTAAACCCACAAAAATCTACAAACACAGAATTTGAGAAATTATTCTTTTAGATTTTGTCTTTGAGATTTGACCAGTGTGATTGCATAAACATTTAAATAAAAGCCACTGGAAGATTCTTTCCTTAATTCCCATTTATTTATTTTTATAGTATAGAAACCATGAGGGAAGGGTGCTGCCCATAATCTGGAAAAGGCTCTCTGGATATTGATCTAAGTTTGAGCTACACAAATTTAAGATGGGTAATGGGTTAATCTTAACCTTTTAAGCACCACTGTTGCCGACCCTCCCCCCAGTAGATGATATATACAAAAATATATCTAGAAATCTGCTGTGCATATGGCCAATGGGTAGCACACATATATTGGCATAATTTTGAAGTAAAATACTGCCGTGGTTCTATTCAGATTTTTGCCATAATTTCAAGGTAAAAATTCTTTTTTTCAAATAAGTTATACTAAAAATTCTGAAATCCAAGATGGCCACCACCTGATGACGTTATCATATGCAAATTAGGTAATATTTTTTCCAACATAAACATTGTGCCATACTGATCATTTCATTTCTATATAGCAATCTTCTATCATGAACCATTCTCCCTCTAAAGCTCTTCAAAAAACAGAAAGTTAAGTTTATGAAATTGTCCTCAAAAACTTGGCATTTAAAGGGTTAACAGTAGAAATGCATTTGAAGTTTTGTGGAAGCTTTGGTTATTCCTTTGGGTTTGAGGTGAAATGTGAACAATTCTGATGTTTTGGTTTTCACTATAATCCTATACAATATAAAATTAGTATTTATTGCGATTAACCATTTCAAATATAAACGATTACTCTTTAGGTTTGTTAAGTTATACGTGTATCAAATATGGAAAATAGAAAGCTGATCAAAATCATTTTTGAAATAAGGAATTAGTATTATGATCGATCATAGGTTAGATCATAATTCTTCAATTTCAAATGTGATTTGAACTCCTTTTAAAGTTTATATTAATCATTTCCACTTCATTTTGAACCATACAGGATATTGACATTGATCATATCTAGAGTAGGAAACTTTGTATATATTTACTCAGCTTACTTTGGTCTATAACAAGGCTATAATTGCGTGGCAACTGGTAAGGATTGATCCCATTACACTTCAATGATCTTCAAGACTAGCCTAGGAACCATCACTCTGCTTTTCAGATATATTAAGCTTAGCGTAGTCTGGCAAAATTGTAAGGAACCCAGTGAAGATTGAACAAACAATACAAGCAATTAGTATTATTTTATTAGTAGCTTAGCTTCATCTTATTGTTGCTTTTTTATCACAGAATTCTGGGTCAATAAACACTTTGATTATGAGCAAACAGTGCAAAATCAGAAATATAGAAGTAGCTTCCAACAAGAGTTGCACACCATTTATTTTTATTTTCCTCTATGCTACATAAACTTTTGATATTCAAGGTTTCAAAAGCAGAGATTTTCAGAATATTATTTGAAATCTGTTGATAATTAAAGATGCAACTATTTTTTCTAATGATTTGTAATATAAATTCATAAAAAGATAAACCGCTTTGTGAAATTTTCAATAATGTTCTTTTCCCCATATTATTAAAATATATGCAGTACCTCATTCAATCTTAAATTGTCAAGATACTGTGGAAATTACATAGGTTCTGTTCTTCCTTACAGTTGTTTAAATTTCTTTTCAATCATAGAATCTACCCACATTCTCTTCTTCATTCTGTCTATTTGTTAGTTATTTTCTTATTTCATGTTTTAGCTGCAATATAAAACTAAACTTGGGAAATTTAATATGTACTGTAGGCAATATTAAATGTTCTTTTACTTAGTTGTACAGAGTTAAAGAAAAGAACTGGAATTTCTCTTGTTTTATATATTCTCCTCACTGATTCCCAGTTTAGGAATATTTGTTTGCCAATAAAAGGGAAAACTCCAACCAATAGCTCTTTCTTCTAACAAGCAGGTAAACTCTTCAGAAACCTCTGATATATATATATATATATAAAAAAAAATTTTTTAAAAGTATACATGACTTAGTAATTTTTACTAGTTTTTTAAAATCTTATTATTGTTGCTTTTTATTGCAAGGCTCAGCACTTTTTACATTCTATAACTGTCAGCATGGATTGGAATTAAAGAAATAGCCTCCAACGAAATTTGAACTCTCATCCTGTCTCCTTGGAGTCTTCCTTATCCAATTTTCTCCAAGCCATATCTTTTGTTTATATTGCTATAAAAGGGAACAAAAATAAGATGAAAAAAAAACTAGTAAAAAAATTAATAATGAAAATGCTTCATCTAAGTAATTTGGACAGCTTAAGAATATTAAGTATAGATACCAGTTTTCCTAAACCTGTAGGAATCTTTTTAACCCATAACTCAGACCCATTTCTACTTGAAGGAACATTGTGGGATTATGGGTAGGCATATTGACAGTCACATGACTGCACTAGCATGTTCAGTAGATGTCACTTAGTATATTTCATGAGATAAAATCAAGGATAAAATATAATATTATATAAGAGAATGTGTAGATCAATTAAATTGTATGTGACACCGGTGTCACAGTGGGTTCTTATGGATTAAGCATAGGGTTTTGTCCTCTGCCCATTCTTAGCTCTCTCTTCAAAACTAGAAGTTCTAATCTAAGTGATTGGCAACACCCTTCTCCTAAGGTCACATTCTTTAGGAAGAAGAAAAAATAACACAGAGAAAATGCTGAAGAAAGCTCAGTGTTTTCATAATTAGTTCTTGGTTTTATTTGCCAGAAGAAACAATCTATAATCTAAAATCTTTTTCAAATGCATTGTACTTGATAATCATTATATTGTTTTAATTTTTAACGATAACATCAAATTAAAATCAATTTATTCATTATAGAAAAATCTCACCTTTTTATTTTCATTTCTTGAATGATAAATTTGAGGCACATTGTTTGCCTGTCAAAAGTGTTAATATCATCTTGTGCGATAAACACCCAAGACACATTAATCTATTGTCAGTCTCACAATAAGCAATTGGCATGTTTCTTCTTAATGTCTTCTGTACCATTTGTAAAGATATATTATCAAAGAAGAGCTACATGCTCAGGCTCTTCTTCCTCCCCTTCCACTTGACAGTTCTTATGTCTGAACAGTTGACTCTGGCTTTCTAGGAAACAATCAGCCAATCTTGCATAAAAGACACATTTTTCATAATCTGTTTGTATCTATTGTTGGGGAGTATCTCTAAGCCAAGCAAACTTGACCTTGATGGCCTAAACAATCAAAAGCTTTTTGAATACAGCGTTTGTATCTTACTTCTAACCCTGGTTATCTTTTTTCTCTATTTTTCTCCCCCCCCCTCCTCTCTTTGAACAATATTGACACAATCCTGTTTCTGCTGTAATTGGAAGCAGCAGCAGCAGTATCCCATATTGTAGTTCTTATTTTGCCTTCTTCAATTTGTACTCTCTTCAAATCAAGTTGATTAGATATTGAAACTTGATCTCTGTGTTTATGGTCTATTGTTCTAGCAACACAATGTCCTTGTGATTGAGCAAGCTTCAATATTTGTACACTTTTCTTATCTTTTGTTGCATATTGCCATCCAGAGGTGTTTGAAATAACATTTTCTATTGTATGAATTAAGGAAAAGCTTTTCTCCTGAAAGATTCTGTTTTCTTGGGTTACTATTTGTAATCAGATTCTAAATGACATCCAGATGTTCAGTATCAACAATTGTTAAAGTTTAAACTGTTGGTTGATTTTATACTGCTTATTTACTGATTCTTTACTTAAGTCAATTATCAATAATTAATAAAAAGAATAATCTTATTTGAATTATTTGAGATGAAATATTTTCATTACCAATTTTTCACTAGTTTTCTTCATTACCAATTTTTGACTAGTTTCCTTCATTACCAATGTCTGACTAGTTTCCTTCATTACCAATGTCTGACTAGTTTCCTTCATTACCAATGTTTGACTAGTTTCCTTCATTACCAATGTTTGACTAGTTTTCTTCATTACCAATTTTTGACTAGTTTTCTTCATATTATTGTTGCATTTTACCACAACATTCTAGACCAAATACCCTCCAACTATTGCATACAATTGGAATAAAGAAATAGCTTCCAATGAAACTTAAATGTAGATGGACAGGATATGGGTTGTGAGTTCATGTCTTGTCAGATATAACTTCTTTATTTTAACTTTATACTACTTACTTTTAAAAGTTGAAGGGTACTCAACCAGGAACCTTGTGATAAAAAGTAACAATAAGATGAAAAAAAAAACTAGTCATAATATAATTAATAAGAAAATAATATATCGGAAAGCTAAATTCTTTATTTATAATTTATTAACTAATAAGTGTTCTTGAAGATTAATTATATATATAATAGCTCTATGATATCTGTTCATAATGATTGCATTAATTCCTGACCACTGACTATCCCTTTTTATCTCATTTTCAATACAGAACATATAGATCAAGTGCCAAAACTGGCTAAAACAAGTTTTAGTTTGAAAAAAAATGCAAAATTTTCTCCTTAATCAATTTTCCCCACTACCAAAAACATTGTTTGTTAATGTAGAAAATGACTCATTCTAACTGAAGTGGGGCAACTGTGATTATTTTGTTTTTCCCCTACTGCTAGAATTTGCTATATTACTATATATGTAATCATTAGATTAAATATAAGTTTTGATGTATTTGTTACATAAATAGCTTATATGAAAACGACAAACATCTCTGAATGTAACCACAAATCTTATCTTAAATTTCTTTTAACTAATAGTAAATGATAGAATTTGTTGGAAGCCAAATTTACAAGATCAGATATGGTTTTTTATATAAATCCCTCAGTATAATCCTCATGTGCAAACCTTGGACTCTGAAGGGAGGAAGGACTGTTGTCATATTTGGAAATAAGTGACTGTAACCACAAACCTCACTTAGTACAAAAGTGAAATTTGTATCCTTTAAATTAGTTCAAAGATTAATATTAATTGTCTACTTTCATGAGGCTTGTGAATATTTCACATGAAAGCTGAAAGTATCTTCACTGAAAATGTCTATTATTTATCTGGATGTAATGAAGATCTGGATTTGAGCATTTCCTCCTTATGATCAGCATTGGGCAATCTTCCATACAAACTGAGGTCTTGTCTGTCTGAATCTTGTTATCTGTTGTCAAAAGGATTCTAGCCTTAATAGGACTGCCACCACTAGATGATGTATCGAAGCATAAGGAATCAGAAATTTGTAGACAATAGTTATGATTGGCATTTATTCTTGTTGGTGATCTTATACAGGCATAATGCAACCAAAAGTTAGCTCTTTCATCAAATATCCTGAATAGAGTCGGACTGAATCTTGGTAGTGCTATTTTATGACATTATTTTTACATTGTAGATTTTGAGGAGAGTCTTGTTTGCCTTGCCCTGATTATTTCTTTACAATTGTATAGTCTTAATTAATGAAATATCCTTTTGATTTTAAAGTTATCCCACTATATAATACATAATGAAACTTCTTTTCAAAGTAGAAAACAGTTTGATGTAATAAGGAATACATTTTCAAATAAACAAACTTAAGTACCCTATATTAAAAAATCAATCGTCACTTAACACAGAAGTGTTGATGTTGACACTGAGGATATTTGATTGTTACTGAGGATATTTGATTAAAGAAAATTTTCAAAATGTTTTGTGGTTACCTAAAACCTTAACAGAAATTCAGTTGAGCCTTGGATTTAGATATGACAAAACAAATGGCTTATTCATGGAATAAACAAAGGAATTTACAAGTTAGAAGATTTCTGATTTATCTTTGCCACATATTGACATTTGTGTTCAATTTACACTATTAGCTGCTCCTAAGATATGAGAAAATAAAGCTTCTGTTTTTAATGTGAGGAAAAAACTGCAATTTAGTCTCAGTCAAACACGATGCAAGCAAGAATCCATGCCTTTTTTTTCCCAGAAGTTTCAGAAGAATTGATATAAAGGACTGTTTTTCTTGGTAAATATCTGTAGGTATAAAAGGAAAAAGAAGATTGATACTTCATGAATATTAATGTTTTTAAAGCCTTATAAATATGAAGTAATGTTCAACGTAAAACATTAGATCACATTATGTTGGCATTAAATAAGTGCTGTCTTTCTTGTTTCACTCTGAGATGATTTCCTTACTATGATTTGAGTAAGCTATGAAACTTTCTACTTAATAACATTACTGATTGCCCTTTTGTCATCCCTAACACTGGATATAACATATCATTCTTCAATAGTTTTGTTTTCATTTTACATCATTGGCTTTCCTCTAGCTATATTGGGTTGGCCAAAGGGTTTTTTGTGTTTAGCATTAAATGGCATTAGGAGCTTTTAGTTTTAACTAACTCCATTCAAAAGAAGATTGCTTTTGGTGGTACTGTAACAGCTGTCATATCAGCAAGCTTTTTCTTTCTTTTTTTTTAAGAAAAGTGTTTTTGTTTTTGGCATATTATGTTTGTTTTTTTTATCTTAAGAAAGGTAAAAATGTGACTCTAACACAAAAGAATTTGTGTGGTTCATGGAGAAAGTACTGTAAATGATTGAAATGCCAAAAGTTGTTTGAAGTTTCATGTTGGAGATATCCTGCTCCATGAAAATCAAGCCAAGACATTACTTGACATAGGAGAGAGCCAAACCTAGTCAAACTATCAAAATCAAGCACTGAAAATCATTTGTGCCAGCATGGTTGTGTTAGTCGATTTGATGTGTGGCTTCCACATAAGTTAAGCCAAAAAGAAACTACTGTCTGATTTGCTACTTAAACATAGCAAAAATGTTTTGTTTTTAAAACAAATTGTGATGGGTGATGTTAAAAGTGGATAAGAACAAGGTGAAATGTAAGAGATCATGGTGCAAGTGAAATGAACCACCACTCAACGTACCAAAAGTAGGTGATGCTGTATATATGGTGGGATTGGAATGTTGTCCTCCACTCTGATATCCTTCTGGAGAACCAAACAATTCAAACAAGTACTGTTCCCAATTGGACAAATTGAAGGCAGCAATTGACGAAAAGTGTCCGGAATTAGTTAAGAGAAAGGGCATACTATTTCATTTATATAATGCTAGACAGCATATTTCTTTGGTGAGCAGGCAAAAATTGTTACAGCAGGAAGTTTTCACTCATCTGCCATATTCACCACACTCATTTGCCATATTCACTATATATTGCATCTTCAGATTACCATTTATTCTGGTCTTATAAACAAAGATTTCAATTCCCTAGAAGACTGTGAACGGCACCTAGAGTAGTTCTTTGCTGAGAAAGATAAAAAGCTCTTAGAGGATGGAATTATCAAGTTATTTGCAAGATGACAGAAGATATTGGAACAAAATGGTAAATATGTTGTTCAATAAAGTTAATGTTGATAATAATACAAAACTATCTCTTATCTTTACTTAATAAACTGAACAAAACTTTTGGCCAGACCAATCGCAGATGTTTTGCTGCAAGAAACATGGGTTAGTAATCTCAAAAATATTTTTTAATTGGTTTCCTAATGTCCTCTGTATGATTCAGGGTCCTGCTATGAGCAAGACCCTGATCAAGATGACTGGCGATGAGACAGGATTGAAGGGAGTGGATTCTTCTAAGTATATCTGCATAAAAATAGCACAAACAGCTTCAAGTTGGATTTGAACCTGGTTCGCTGATTTTGTTTGGTATGTTGTGCTCCCTTCAAATAACATATCAACTGGTATTTTGCTTTGTTTTCAGCATATTAGTAACTATTCTCCTTTTACTTACTGTCAGGTAAGTGTTATTTCTAAGCTAATTATCTCATCTGGCTTGGTTCTGAAATCGTTTTGTTTTTTCTTCTTCATTCATGGGTTTAATGAATCTCAGCTGCCTGTCAGAAGAATTGAACCATACAACTCTGTTAACAAGAACTCTATTGTCATACAATTTTTAAATTATTTTATTAGAGAAAGATTTTTATTTTTTGCAATCTTTTGTTTTGTTTTTTCGTATGTGGTGTAAGTTATATTTTTATAGATGTTATCCAGTGGCCTCAATTTTATTTATGGAATTCACATCTTGAGTCATAAATCTGTTATATAAAATTGCCAATTTAACAATATCAATTATCTAAAATGGGGAATAATAAGGCTTCAAGAATTCTTGCATTCTTTCATATTAATACCAAACTCTTTCAATTGGCTGCTTATTCTTGCTGCTCCCCACCTTCTGTACCATTCATCATACAGCTGATGGCTATGACAAGTTTTTTAATTCCTAATGTAGCCCAATTCTGAGTGGTTCAGTTGGATTGTCATATTGTCATTGTGTTCCTGATTGGACCTGGGTATTTTCTCATCATATTTTTGTTCCTGAAAAATTTTAGCTCATATTTGCTTTAGGAGTTTTAATTTTCCATTTTCTTGACGGTCTTCCTTCCAATATGATTACTAGCCTCATTGTATGTTGTGGCTTTGTTGTCTTAAATTTAATCTTCAATAAATCATAACGATAAAGATTTTTTTGTTTGTTTTTCTTCTTTTTTTAATGATTAGTGTTCAATTGAGCTAAGATATCACTCTCTCCTTCAACCCTCATTGTAACATTCTTTGAGGCCAAAAAATAAAAATTAAAAAGAAAAGGAAAGGAAATTCTTTTGTATTATCAGGTGAAGCTAGACCACAACTCCTCCTTCCTTTATCTTTTTAACGGCTTGCTTGACAACTCCGCCAGAACTATTCTCAAGTACCGGCTACTTTTATTTCACGACAAGCAGGATTTTTCCCTTTTGGCTTTTGCCATGTTTACAGGGCATTCAACCAAGCAATAATTAGTTGTTTTTGTTTTGTTTGTTTTTAAACATATCCCATTGAGTTTGTCATGATGGTATTTTAAAATGGGCATTTGAATTAGCAAATTATTAAAATTTGTTAAAAACAATTTTTTAAATTTGTAAAACAGAAAGTCAGGTCCTATAGAGCATTTTTTTCTTTTTATATTTTTATATATAAACATGAGATTTTATTTGCATGTATATATGTTTTTTAGCTATAGCAACCAAGCCATAGCTGTGTTTTAAAATTGGAATTTTGATCAGGAGATTTAAAAAAGAAAGTAATAATGAATTAATTTTCTTTGGAAGACATATGAGTAACAGAATTAAGGATTATTTTTTTTAGATGTTTGAATAAACTGAAATAGATAACAACTTGAGAAAAATTGAAAATTGCTCAAATTATTTTTATTAAAATATCTCTTTAGGGCTTAAATATACAAAAGTATTGGAGCTCACATTCTGTTTTCTATATTACATATCTTGTTTTCATTTGGTGGCTAAGTTACATTTCAGTTTTTAAGAATATTATAACTGAAAAATATTTGATATCAGAAAATATCATGAATAATATCTAAAGTTTTTTTGTATTGTTGTAATCCATTCAATAAATCATTCAAATAAGAAACCTTGCTTTTTGATCACTATCTTTTGACTGGTGGGCTCTCCTACCTTTTTCACATGAATGAAGCATATGTTAATCATACCAAAACTGTCAATATAAGTTTCTTCAGTTTTTAAATGATTCTGCTTGGCTATGCATTTATCTGTGTCATGTGTACAGGCCTTACCAAATAAGGTAAGATTGAAAATTTAAACATTTACATCTAGAAAAAAATATTTTTGTCTTTTGAAAATTCCCATCCAAAATAAGTTTTTAGTGGAGGGTTCAATTTACAATGTAAGTTTATGCCAAATTGGTCCCTTAGTTTGTGTCCGGCTGCCTTCACGCTTGTTTTTTGAAAATTCGGACTTTTTAGTGATCACCACCCAACAAGAGGCGAGAGAAGCTCATTGATTACCCTTTTTCCAAATTTTTAATTCATCACTCCCAACACAGCATGCTGCCAAAAGATGTTGGTCACGTGATGGTTTCTATTTAATTTTTAAAACTGTGACATCTTCATTGGTGCAAGTAACAATGATTAATATGTCCCTGTAAATTTATGTATCATTAGGATCATTCAATTATTGATTTCTGTTGACTTTAATCAGATCAACTTGTATATACTGTTGTATTGTAGATTCCTCAAATGTGAACCTGAATCTGTGTTACATGAAAAGAATTGTGTATGGAGTCCTAAACAAATCCTTATGAAGAATCGCATATCATTCACTTTCTTTTCTTTCCTTTTTGTTTTTGAATTTCATCTTGTCTTCAAGCACTTAGTATGTACACAGTTAATTTTATAATAGATTATTAGGTCTAAAAAAATTTAAATTAGGTAGTTTTTCAACAATGAAGAACAAACTCCCTATCAATGACTTGAAAGATATTCTTTCCATTGTATTCCAGTTATGTGTTTATAGTATTCATATCTTTAATTTGTCTTTCTCTCTTGTAGCACCAGGCTCAGTTCTATCTCTGCTCATGTATGCACTTATAGTAGCTGTTATTTATAAATCAGAAAGAAAGTCCACATGTAGTCTTGATACATGTTGTGTGTTACCAAATACCACCAGTTGCTCTTAACTTATGTTTTCTATCTCTTCTGCTGTTTGTTGGGAAATGACTGGCAAGCGAGACAAATTAAAAGCTGTGAAGTATTATACATAATATCCCTATTCTGTCAGTAATGCTTGCATAAATTTCTGACGACTGACAATGCCTTCCAGATTTTCAATGTACAACATACAGATTGAGTTTTGAAATTTGTTAAAACAAATTTAAGATTCATAATTACAAAATTTGTGGTTAAATCAAATTTCACGTTTAAGTGCTAATGTACCATGACCATTTTTATTCTTACATATTAACAACATTCACCTTACACTGAGACCAGTACTCACCCTTCTATCCCATAGACATGCCTCTGAAGTTAATGTTTCATATAAGTTTTTTTTTAGCAGAATAGATAATTAAATACTCTTAATAATTGATATTTGCAATATCTGTTTACATGCTGAACTATGGAAATTCTGGTTTCTGCTTCCTTTCTATATTAGCTTTTAATGTTTGCTGTGTCACTCTATATGTAATCATTAGAGAGAATGAAAGTTTTGATGTATTTGTTTAATAAATCCTACCCGTGATATCATGGATTACGTAAGCAGTTAGTTTTCAATAAACTTTTCAAGGAATATAAAATTGTGATGAAACCTGAATTTCAAAATGAAAGCTGTAAAGTAACTGGTCTGGTTAGTCATTCAATAGAAACTGTCACATGATCGTCTTTTGACAACATGCCATGTTGGGGGTGATCAATGAATAAGTTACTTCTCACACCTTTTTTGGATCACCTATAATTCAGAATTTTCAAAAAAACAAGCTTAAACGCAGCCAGACACAAACTAAGGGACCAATTTAGCATAAACTTACATTGTAAATTGACTGCCCTTTTGGGGGGATTTTGAAAAAAAAAAGTTTTTTCTACATATAATAAGGAGTAAATGTTTAAATTTTCAGCCCTGTAAGCATGATACATACATACATAGCCAGCCAGTTAGCCAGACCCACTTAAAAAATGAAGAAACCTATGTTGACAGTTTCTAATAATTATAGGTTTTTTTGAGAGAGAGTGTAACATTCATATTTGTGATGTAAATAAAGTATTTCAGATATTTTTATGAATTCTGTTTTTACTGCATGCAACCTCTCATAATTATTATACACCATTGATTCTTTGATACTAGTTGATAAAAGTGCTGGTAAAGCTCATCTGGTTCCATGGAATTCATTAGTTGAATCTCTGAGTCAGGTAGCACAGAAATAAATACTGGCTCAATGAAGAGATGGATCAGCATCACAAGGAAGAAATAATGGTGATGAATTTTGAAATTCTCTCAGAAGGACATGGGTAAAAGAATGAGAATGGCATATGCCATGGATCAAATAAAGGATTCTATTCATCATTGTTGGAAGGTAACAGACCAAAATATTGTGATAAAGACGAGGAAAGTTGTCACCAAGAATCAATGTCTTATAGTTTAAAACACCTCATATTAGAAATGTAATCTAAAATTATCCCTCATAATTCTTTTTACATTAAATCTATCTTGGGCCTTAGGTTATTAAAAAAACAAACTTCTAGAATCTTAAAATGTAAAACATGCTTATTGAATCCAGTCGTTTATTCTTTTCCACTCTCTAGTTTACTAGTTAATGTATTGGTCTGGTACTGGGGGCGCTGAGAAACATTTTGGAAGACAAAGTGAAAATATCCAATTTAACTTCTTGCTTGACAATTGTTTCAACCAGATTCAAATATTATTTTGTTTTAAAACCTTGCAAAAATCTACATTTTTTTGCATGGTTATCTGAGAATTGATCTTAGAGTTCTTTAAAATGAAGATGGATATTTATTCATAAGATTGCTGTAGCTGCTAGCTCAGGGGCTATAATTTAATTTTGTTTCTGTTCAAAAACCTCAAAGATATACATTTTTCTACCAGATTTCCCATGGAATAAGTTATTACGAGATACATTAATATAATGTATGAATCAATAGAATTTTTAAGCTGCATTCTTTTTTTATATGTGGCTGACCTGCTGTTGATAAAAGATGGACAGATTTGATTCATTTGTTTTTATGCATGTACTATAGATTTGATCAATCTCAAGAGTAGCTATGGATGTGGCCTGATTTAATGCATAACTGCCTGGGCACACCGCTATTAAAGAAAACCTGCCTGAGCATATCTGTATATCCGTAATCATAAGTCTTGGTATCCTGTTATCCCTCGTACTCCCCTGAATATTTGGAAGAGCAAACAAAAAAAAAATTGATAGATCTACTCCCCCCACAAAAATGGCTGATTTGGTAACTTTATTTTTAGCTAATAGCCTTATCCCCCCCAGATTACCTAAATTCTCCCGTGGTTGGGAACTACTGACTTAACACATTGCTTGTCACACTCTCCTTAGCCAGCCTGCCTGAGCCAGTATGCCTGCCTGGAAATATCTGTGTATATCTCTATTCATAAGTTTTGGTATTCGCTCGATTATATGGAAGATTGAAAAGAATTTTGCTAGATCTAGCCAAAACAATGGCTGATTTGGCAACTTTATTTAGCTAATAGCCTTATTCCCCCCATGACTACCTAAATTCCCACCCACTGGGAAGAAGTCCTCCCGTTTGGGAACCACTGAACACATCGCTTGTCACACTATCCTGAGCCAGTCTGACTGCCTGCCTGGAAAGGCTCAAATATTTGGAAGAGCAGAAAAAAAAGATTGACGTGTTAAAACTGTCTGCAGAGACCAACACTTGCCTGGGCACATTTTCTCACATGTCCAGATAAAATTGACCTCCGGCTATGTATATTTTTTCTAATGCAGACCTGATTGCAACCTCTTCAATATAATTTAAGGATTCAAGATAAAAAAAAGAAAAGATTGGCTTCATGAAAATCATTTTTATAAAAGATAGCTTAAACTTATCTTACTTCTCCTTTGATCTAGAAATATTGATTCAAAAAATTAGATTACCATCATCTGTGTTGGTCCAGTCTTTAGAGCCTTTACAAAGAGGATGATGTTGATAGTTCTTTACTTGGTTTGAAATAACTGCATCTAGAACATAAATTGGTTGGGTAGGGAGAAGATGAGACGACAGTTCAGGACAAAATACATGTTAGTAGAAATGGAAAAGCTATTTTAAAAAATGGTTTTGAAGGTAAAGTATAAATTGCTATGTCTGCAACGGTGGTGAATCAATCAATCAATCAATCAATGACTTGGCTCTACGAATGGAGATTGGGACAGGTTTTCCATGTCTTTATTCAGGTCCTAGGTCGGCGGGGCCTGAACACAAAAAATCTATGGTCTGTGCAATGGAGTTTTAAGGTGAAGTGCAACATGCGCGCAGTCGACCCCACCCTTTAAACTATAGGTTTGCACGCTATGGTCCACCGTAATGGAAATCAATGAATACACCTTAGTAAATAAATCATATATCTTCTCATAATTACTCTATGTTCTAAACATTCTCATAGATCTTAGAAATATGTCACTGGCTCTTTCGACAAAAAGACCTGTTTTGTTAATAGTAATCAAGTCAGTTTTCATTCTTGGTAAACTTGCAACAAAAATTGTCACCCATTTAAAGGTATGTTTCCAATATTACAAATCATTTATTTTATTTTATCTTTATTTATTGTTCTAAGCATTGGGCTAAGCCAGCAAGTAAATAAAAAATAATGTAGACATAGATAATTGTTTTAATATATAAATTAACTTATCCTAATAAATAGACGCTATATAATTTTGTTATAAATTAAATGTTGCTGGTTTGATTTGGCTTTTTATCTATTGTTATTCATAAGAAACTTAGTTTCATTTTCTTCTATATGTATATATATATATATATTTTTGTTTATGTGTGTGAAGCCCTATTCACCAGGAAGCTATCTATTGATTATGGCGTGACCTCTTCCTGCCTAAGTTGCAGTTCCAACAGCCACGAGAGGTCTCGTGAATTTGGAAACCTTCAGAAGCAGGAACTTGATTTGCCTGGAGACGATTGCCTCAGTGTTAATGCAAAAACAGAACCTGGAAGACGACCCAGGCGGCCTGTGGATCAGAACGAGGGACTTCCAAAAATAAAGATACCAAAAGTGAAAATTGAAGACATACATGGCAAAAAAGGCCCCAAGGGGGAATAATGTTAGCTGCATGACTTACACTGTCATCTCCAACTTTACAAAGGTTCCTTGCACACTCTATGGTGGCATGAGATGGGGGACATTGACTACAGCAGCCACAACTGGCATCGACATTGCCAGAGAAATGCTGAGGGCTAACATTAAAGTTGTTGTTAAAGCACTCATATCTGATGCAACTTCAAAGTAATAGAGGATGCCACATGCTGCGGGCAATGGTGATATCCTGAAAAAGAGTCGCAGAGAATTTGCTCTCTTGCTCATTCGCTTGCTGACTGAGATTTTTAGCAAGGATATATCGAATCTGAGAAAGAAAAAGAAAAAAATTTCCTTTTATCTCTTTCAAATATTGTAGTACTATTGGCATTCAGATTTTGAACTGGAGGAAAAAGTTGGGGTGAGACTGGGGAGATTGTCACTAGATATGTAGACCGTCACCAAATAGCACTCAACTGTTTTTTTTGTTTTTTGCAACCATTTTGTGTTTTAGCTTAAGCCTTCTTGTTTATTTTTATTTAATATTTTTTCCACACTCTTGAATCTAATCCACTTAGCCAGGTAAAGAGCAAAAAATAACTTCTAAAACTTTGTGTATATCATTTCATCTAAGGAGAGCCATCATACTGCTAAGAGTACATGCTAGAAACCTGAAACTCTAAGGGATAATATGATACTGGAGATGTGCAACTCAATGTTACTCATTGAGTTGAAACATTTTTAGGACATTCAAATGGGAAATTTATCTGATTATCATGTGTTAATAAGTATTCACTGTATAATGGGATTAATATTCACCACTGAATTAAGTGCATTGACAAGGAAGGAGATTATGTTGAAAAAGAATCTTTTATGTTAAATGAATGTGCTTTTCATCATCAGGCATTCTGCAACAACACCAGTGATATCTGTATACAGAAACCCTATGCATGTGTTACAAGGGCACTTTTTCACTAGTGCCCACCATCCTAAGTTTTCAGTTCAAGTATTTGGTGCGCAGCTTCCAATCCATAATACCAGTGAATTATACTCTATTTTAAATTGATGCTTTTAAATATTGTTTTTTTTTTAGGGGAGGAAAATGCATATAATAAGCTGGCAAGTAATATGTGTATATGCAAGTAATGTTTACACATATATAGTTTTAGATATTTCTTTTTAAACAAAAACAATCTCTTCTGATTTTAGCTAAAGGAAAATTCACCAAACCAAACTTGGATTTCTCTCAGCTCTTCTGATTAATTTACTTAATCTGAACTTTATTGATGTGCGCGTGATAAAAAGAAATGGAGTACAAAAAGTAGGTTAACTTAGAGTACTAGAAATAAATAAATAAAAAAGAAAGTACAAGAAAGAAAGAAGACCGAGAAAGAAAGCAGACTATACAGTGTTTATAATTAATGTATACACTTCATATATGTATTCATAACATTTTCATTTTTCAATGAATTATATTGCATTTCGGACAATATTTTTCGTTTTATTTTTGATGCAATGATTTATTGTTTCAGACGTTTTAACAGGGATTAAGTTGAGAAATAAATTGGAAACAGTAGCTAAATGCTGTAAAAATTGTATAAACATTCACAGGTTTAAAGAATATCGGATATTTGAGGATCATAAACCCACCTTTAGGAATTGGATTATTAGCATTAATATTGTTCAACCCTTAAAGTTTGCAAATTATTTCATGAAAATATCTAAGTGGAAGATAAATGGGGAAAAGCTTGAAAAATCAGTTTTGTACTAGCTGTAACCTGTTGAAATACCATGAAATATAAAATTTAATATAAAAAAGTTAATTTAATATTTAACTCTATTGTCTTCAAAATTTGACAGAGAATAAAAAATTTCCTTCCTTGTCCCACCTAGTGTTGCTAAGTATAGTTTGTTATTTATAGTTGAAACTATCTTTAAAAATGGCTAAAATCGGCTAGATTTTCTCATTTCCAGCTAACTTTATAGCTAAAATTGTTATATATACTCATTTTATGTCAACTTATCAAAGAAAATAACTATATACTAAGACTCCAAGACAAATTAATCAAAATTGTACATTTACTTTTATTACACTTATTAGATTTAATTGGCTATCGTAGATTCTTATTGGCTAAATCAGAAAATTATTGGCCAGATCTAGCCAAAAAATGGCTTATTTGGCAACTCTGATCCCATACTTCCCTTCCTTCTGCCCTTCGTCTTCACTTTGCAAGCAGCTGGCAACTTTCTTTCTTTTCGCAACTCTCTTATTAAAGTACCTACCCAGCCTGATGTGTATATTCAGCAGACACTTCTTTCTTTTGCCCTCTCTCTTATTACAGTACCTTACCAACATGACATAAGTTTTATTAGAGAATGACTGTTATGCACTTTAATTACTGGAATTCGATGATTGTTTTTTTGTTATTTTACTATCCGCATTGTGTGATGTTTATTTTTTTTTTTCCATCACAGTTTTGTCAGTTCATTCTGTAACCTCTTCAGATGACATTTTGTCCCATGTAAAGTCTGTTGTTGCTCAGTTTTGCTTACATAATTTGATATGTGGTAACACTAGTGAATATTAACTTGTATCAAGTCAAAAACTAGTTTTGTTTATTTGGTTTACTAAAGGTGTAGGTTTTTGTACCTAAACCTAAACACCTTGGTCAAGCTGTAGACATCAGGGAATACTCTTCTTTTTTTTCTTTTTTTCTTTTTTTTTAGTGCATGGTTTATGGTCCCAGTTTCAATGTTAATTTGTTTTTTTGGATTCCATGACCAAAGTGAGCTTGTCTATCTTTTCAACCTATCTTGTTCCTTCTCATCGTAAAAAAGACAAAGGCTGAAAAGATACAGTACATATCATTAACATTTAATAAGTAATTTCCTTCTGTTTAATATTTTCTGAGATAATAAACAGAGTAGCCAATTAAGTATGCACTAAATTACAGGTGTCCAGACTTGTTTAAGCTCTGAGCTGTGTAATGTAAACTTAAGGGATAATTACAAAACATGTAGAACTTTATATGCATATTTCAATTATATTATTTTGATCTAAAACATGATTCGGATGACATTTTCTCAGTTATAGATTTAGGGTCAAATAACAGTAGCTGCAATGACTGCAGAACAAACCATTTATCCAAATGACAAACTTTATAATAACTGAATTTAAGATGTGACAATTTAGGAATGGACTTTGTAACAGTAGTTGTATTTAAGCAAGTATTTGTAAATCTATAAGCTTTTACATACACACTTGTGTATTATTGTGTACTGGTTTTTATATATGCAATTATACTTGTGCAAATGTCTGTAGAACTATATCATTTTGTTATTGTTTTAGACTATACAAATTGACTTGTATGCATTGTGTCCATCAAATATATTATTTTAGTAGGTGTAAAGGAGTAATGCTCCTCTCAGTGGATTTTTTAAAACTAAATATAACTATTGAAATGGTTCTTCGGACGATTGAACTCCTCCTTGTTATTTGTGTTGTAAACACGACGTTTCGGCCGATCCATTCTTCGGCCTTCTTCAGGACTCGGGACCCCAAACTGGTGAACAACTGTGTTTATGTCATCCCTTGTAAATGTGGTATTATCTACACTGGAGAAACGGGCCGCCCCCTCAAGGTCAGACTTGATGAACACAAGAAGGCCATAACCAGGGGCAAGATAGATAAATCGGCTATGGCCGACCACATCTGGAGAGAGAACGGCGAGCATCTTCCTCTTTGGGAGGAAGTCCAGATTATCGACAGAGACCGTTGTTGGAAGCAGAGAAAAATCAAAGAGGCAGCTCACATCAAAATGTCGACTAAAGGCATTAGCCAGACAAGCGTGGATTTCAACCCGATGTGGCTTCCACTTCTCAACAAATCTAAACCTAACAGAACAAAGACACAGAAACACCAGGGCCATGTACTATAAGGGCTACTCCCCTTTAAACATAATTGCTGTTTAACCCATCACACTTGGATTTTAAACCTGAAGAAGGCCGAAGAATGGATCGTCCGAAACGTTGTGTTTACAACACAAATAACAAGGAGTTCAATCGTCTGAAGAACCATTTCAATATTAATGACCCTTCTCAAAACTATAGAAAATATCTAAATATAACTAGCATTCCAAGGGAAATTATGAATCACTGCCACCCATATATGTTGTGTTGCAGGTGATCAAAAGTTGGAAAAAGGGGTATCAATGAATAAGTTACTTCTCTTACCTTTTGTTGGGCTGTGATCACTAAAAAAGGTCTGAATTTTCAAAACAAGCATGCACAAACTAGTGACCAATTTAGCATAAACTTACATTGCATATTGAACCCCCCTCTTAAAAACCTATAATGGGGAGTAATTTTCAAAAATCCCCAAAAATCATTTTCCCTACTCATTGAGTGTGTGTGTGTGTGTGTGTGTGCGCGCGCGCGTGCGTGCGTGTGCGCGCGCGCTCTCGCTCGCTCAAAATTTCAAGTTTCCACTATGAACGGTTAGGGCTGTGCAAAGCCCGGATACATATAAATGTCAGAACACATGAATAACCTAAACCCAGCAATAAACCAGTGTTCTGAGTAGCAGTGATTAACAGAACTGGTTGCCGATTGAAATGGTAATTATTAAAAACAGAGAATTTGGATTATTTTGCTTATTAAGGGGATATACAAGAATATGTATTTCTTATAATTAAAACTAAATAATACTGGATTTGTGTAGTATTTATCTGGACACACAGGTACATTACCATCAGTTAAAGTACATGTATTTCTCATTGTTTGTCTCACTGTATTTCAATCCAATATTGTATTAGACAATAAACATGTTGAAAGGAAATTAATATTGACCAAGCGATTTACTTTTGTAAATGCATAATGTTGGCCTATTGCCATTTTTATATAGCACTGCTATTTTTAAATTGAGTTGAGCTGATTGATGAGTAAAATGAAGATTATCCAAAAATCTGTTTCAGAATGGAAGCTCAGTAGTTAGACAATTGGACTGGAAGCCACAAGGCCTATTCATATGTTTAGCCTAAGCTGTTGGATATTTTTTTTTTTAAATTGAAAATTCACATGCCTTGCAGTTTATCATAATCCTGTTTTGATAAGTTTGGACTCTGTCAAGACTGGTTCATGGTCTAGTTTGTGGTGTGCTCAATGAAGATTTGAATGCACTATTGATTGTTAAATCCATCACCATTGTAAAAAGGTTTATTTGCATGTATAAATCTCCACAAATCAAATGTTCAGGAGTGGTAGATTTGCAAAAGTTGTAGTTTTTAATTGTATTTCAAAAACGTGCTATTTCTTTCTGTGGCACCACTGATCTGAACTGAATCTATATGGACCATTCATGCAGATCAATATATTTTGTTCCAGTCTGGGACATTTGCCTAATTCTTCCTGAAGGCATTTTAAACTCTCTTAGAAAAGAAATATGGATTCATTCAGTAACATATGTGCCTTTACTCAGGGGGCGATCTTCAGCAAATGGCAAAAATCCTTACCCAAGACAATTAATTTTACTTATCATTAGTGTCATGCAGCTCTGAGATGATTCTGTTTTTTTTTTAATTTGCAAAAGAAAATTAGTAAGCAGTGCTTTTATTGTAATAAAAGCTCTGCATTAATGATTTCTGAACAAAATGTTGTTGGATTAATCTTTTCTCATTGCAGATTGTTTATAAAGAAGCAACTCTTAAACTCAGATTACTAACCTTGCATATATTCTCTGTTCATGATAAATTTGGTTATGGTGCTCAATTTTTTCTGCAGGTATTACGGCAGGGTTTCTCAAATTGGGTTTCGTGGAACCTTGTGTTCTGCATCATATATTTTTGCTTCTGTGGCCAATTTTGAGAAATAAACCATTCAGTTTCAAATGAAATATTATATTGATGCACAAAATCAAAATGTGTCTATTGTACCAGACTTCAGTTGTTGGTTTTCATTAAGAAAGCCATGCTTAGTGTAGAATTAAGACTAACTTTATAAATATAAATAACCATAGTCATGGTTGTTGCATCGATTGTACACCGAAGAGGTTTCCAATTATAATAAATTTTATATATATCTTTTACGTAACAAAATATTTTCGCTCAGTCTCGGGGGTTCTGTGAGTGCGAAAGGTTTGAGAAACCCTGGATTAAGGAACCTGAACTAAACACTGCATGTGTTCCCAACATAAAAAGTCACTTGCAACATCATTTGAAGCAATTTAGGCCAAGCTTATTAGCTGAATTTTGATCAGTAACTTTCACTGTATAATGTTTGATCAATATTCACCACTGAATTAAGTGCATTGATAAAGGAGATTATGTTGAAAAAAATCTTTTATGTAAAATAAATGCTTTTTTCATCATTAGGCTATGGACTTATTGATGTACCTGCATATAGGTTGAATTGAATAGTTAAATTGTATAATTAATTAAAGGGAACACTTGTGCATTTGCTTAACCCTGGATTGATAATTGAGATCTAATTAACACCTGAACATTTGAGTTTGTACCGGTTGCGGTTGAAACGTCTGGCTTGATAGGCCCCAAGGCATCGACGCTCATTCGCCAAATAGGCTCCATAGCTGCTCAATGCCATGACGAACCGCGTGAGACCATCTGGCTTTTCCAGCGTGTTTTGATGGCAGTCTTCCGTGGCAATACGTTCTCCATAATGACTGTGGGAACAGAGTTGACCGTTAAAAAAAAACTTTTATTAAAAAACTTTTTTTAAAAAATAATTAGATTAATTAATTGATTAACACCTGTTGGAAAATGAAGACTTTTATTTAAGTCTATTTTTTAGTTCTGTATTTTTTAACTTGAGATTTATAGTATTGTAAAAATTTGGATGGACTACCAGAAAGAAAGGTTTTGTTTCAAGTTGTCTGAGATTTTAGTGCATTTGAATTATCTAGCAATTGATTCATATTTTTCCTTCATATTTTTCCTTCATATTTTTCCTTCATAATTGAGTTCATAAAAAAATACTCATTGGGGCAAATCTTTAAGCCATTCTTGGTGAGTTTATTGATATGAAGTGTTCAAAAGGTGAAAGAAACTGGAGAAGGAATAAAAGTTGAAAAATAGCTTCAGAAAAAAAATTTTCCTAATGTCTTACATACTGGGTTCTAAAATTGAACCTCTGATCTTGTGAATTTCAGCACAGTGCTCTATCCATGAACTGTCACTTTGGGATAAACATGCTTCCAATTTTGTTAACAGGACTAAAAATAAATCTTCAATAAATGATGTGTTGATAAAAACAAGTTCAGTTTTGAGATTTGAAGGAAAAAAAATGTTTTGAGTCTTAAATGAACTGCCTTCATTTGGGTTTTTGACACCAGATTTGAATTTTTGTCTTTAGGTGGTTTTTAAGCTTTCTTCATTTTGAAAATTGATTTCATTTTATTTATATTTTTCATATATATTTAGTTATTTTGAATTAGATAAGGAAAAAGAGGTATATGTAGTGATACAGTATCTCTCGGTGTTTCTCTCTTCTAATGATATTTGATAAGGTCAAGTTTCTTTCTTGTTTTTTTCTTTTTTCCCCAAAAACAAAATTGTCTCCTTTCTTGGTTTTTGGCTAATCAATATTTAGCATTTTATCTAAAAACAGAATCCATATTCATTTCTAGTGAAAGGGGACACTACTTTGAATATAACCCAAGGGACCATTACTTAAAAAATTCTGACTGCCTTGCAATAAAAACTGAATAATGTATTGATTTATACACTGTCGATACAATTGATTGTCATTTTGACCGAGGGAAATATTTTGGAGATATTTTGACTAACGAGATAAACCATGGCAGTGTGTATAATTAATTTTTCTTCCAGGAAACATGCACTGTGTTTGATACCATATTATCATAATGTAAACACTCCTTGGTGGGTTTATGTTAATGTCACTCACAAACCTCACCTATGGACAGTGGTAATATATCAGTTGTATGGTA
>VCCN01004112.1:5243621-5257858 GCA_006491835.1 Architeuthis dux | reverse complement strand
CTAGATGTGCATTGAAAAAGAAAAGGGATTGTCAATGGTTAGGAAATAAGGCAACCATTGAGAGAATAGGGTTGTTATATGTATAATTATTATCCTTAATAGTTTGGTTTTATTGCTGATGTCATCATAAATTTAATAATTCTGTTTCATTTAAACAGACCAAGTATCCCAGCACATCATTGTTTGTATTCACATTTCCTTATAGCTAAACTTTATTTTTGTCAAACTCAATCCCCCATAATAAGAACAAGAACAATCCTCACCAAATTTAAGGGAGTGAACTCTTCACTCTTTGTCCATCCTGTCACGTTAAACCAAACCTATATATAAAATTAACATTTCCCTACCATGATTTGAAATTACGACCATGTGATTGGAAGGCATCTCTCTTACCAACTGAGCTAAACTGACAAATCTTATAATGAATTTATTTATTTTATATACAATACAAAAGTTGCAGTAATCATCTTCAGTCGGAATAGAAGTTGGCGTGAAGTTTGACCCTGCAGCATCCAGTCTTGTACATATCCTTTTCATGAGTCAAAGTGCTCTTCTCCACATTCGTTCAGACTACCTCAAAAGAGTTAAATTCTTTGCTAGGTACTTTTTAGTGTTTAACTTGAAATGAAAAAGTCAAACAAAAAAAAAGTCACCTCCAATCTTAGTGATGAATTTTACTTGCAAATTTCTTTTTTCATGAAGTGGGCTGTGGAAGGGAGGGGCTGGCTTGGTTGAAGCGGGAGAATTTAGTGCAAGATGAGGGTGAAGCAGATGAGAGAAAGAGAGTGTTGGTGAGAAAGGCTGTGGAGTGGGGGGGGTGCTCTTTAAGCCTTCACTGAGCATTGCAGCACACATCTTTATGGAATTTCAAACACTTCTGGCTTCTGACTACTGTCCCATTCTCAATCTACCTAATTGATATGTCTTTTTGTCTCTTGCTTGCCACTTTCTTTTCTTTCTCCTTCCAAGTGCATTTTATCTGCCTCCAGCCTAGTACACTCACACAAAGTGTCTGTAAATATTGAATGTGATTACTACTTACTTTTATTATGATTTATTACCATTATCTACTGACTTCTGCTGCTGCTAATATTGTTATTAGAAACCCTCAACTAAAACTGTCAACATAGTTTTCTTCAGTTTTCAAGTAGGTCTGGCTTGCTGACTCTGTATTGCACATACTGGCCGCACCAATGGAGCTAGAGGGTTGAAAATTTAAACATTTGTTTCTTATGTCTAGAAAAAACGTTTTTTTTGTTTTTTGAAAATTCACCCCCAAAATAGGTTTTTGGTGGGTTCAATTTACAATGTAAGTTTATGCTCATCTTTTTCTTTACAAAACAGCAATGGATTTACACTTTCATTGTTTCTCTCTTGGTATTAATGTCAACATCAACATAGGTTTCTTCAGTTTTTAAGTTGGTCTGGCTTGCTGGCTATGTATGGACGCGTACAGGCTGCACCAATGTAGCTAGAGGGCTGGAAATTTAAACATTTACTCCTTATGTTTTGATTTTTTTTATTTATTTATTTTTTTTTTTTTTTTAAATTCCCCCTAAAATAGGTTTTAATGGGGTGGGTTCAATTTACAATGTAAATTTATGATAAATTGGTTCCTTAGTTTGTGTCCGGCAGTGTTCATGTTTTTTTAGTGATCACTGCCCAACAAAAGGCGAGAGGAGAAACTTATTTATTGATAACTCCTTTTTCCAATTTTTTTAATTGGTCACTCCCAACACGGCATACTGCCAAAAGATGTTGGTCACGTGACAGTTTATATTGAGATATTAAATAAGTTTTTTCAACGTGCCATCTTCAATGGGTTGAGAAATGATGACCGAGATGTTGTTTAATTTGTGGAAGATCATTGGACACATGACAGTTTCTATTGAGTGACTAACCAGACCCGTTTTAATCATTTTTACTATTTGCTCTTACCAACTGTTATCAGCATTACTAAATAATTGGTTGTTTCTCTCAATTTTGGGACTAATTTTCTTATTTTTCTTTTTTTTTCTTTTTTTTTTTTCATCAAACTTACCATGAAGGTATATTTAAAAGATATCTAGGATGATTTATCATTGTTGCTGTTACTGTGGGGAGGGTGGGCAAATGTGTTTAGACTGTATAATTCATTAATATTTATAATTATGAATAACAAGTGACATTCTTGTACTTGAGATAGAATATTGTAGGATATTATAGAAGCATAGTTATATTTGTTATTTTTGTAGATGTCAGGTATAATCAAAGGTGGATGCAGACTTGAAGTACTAACTGATAATTTTGAAAATCACATCCTTTTTGGTACTTAATATAAACCTGGAAACAATTTTCCTTAAACTAAATTTATTTTTAATTTTCATTTATTTTTTATGTGACCTGTATTTTGACACATTCTGTGCTATGTCAAAATTAGAACATTTTATTTTAGTATGAAAAAAAAGTATACAATTTGTATATACAAGCACTCGTACACCCATAACAACCATATTTACACAATATCTAGGGCCTTAAACCTTTGCAGTGGTGTAATAAGCATCATAATTCTTTTTAAAATCATTTACATCTGTTGATAGAACTACATATTCCAGTAATCTAGTCCAAAGTCCCACTACTCTATTGCTAAAAAAGAATCTTCTGATATTCAATCTACTTCTATTTGCTTCTACTGTATATATATGTGGCCTCTCAGTCCCTTGTACCCACTTCTAGTAAATCAGTACATCAGGGTTTACTACTTCTAAACCAGGCATAATGTTATACATTTCTATTAAGTCTCCCCGATCCCTCCTATTTTCTAACGGTGTTAACCCTAACACTTCCTCATAACTCATACTTTTTAATTCTGGTACTAACTTAGTTGCTCATCTCTGGACTTTTTCTAAAAGATTTGTATCTCTCTCCAAGTACGGTGACCAGGCCTGTGCACAGTACTCAAGCTGTGGACGAACATAAGTCTTATATAGTATAAGGAACGAGTCCTTGTCTATATATGAAAAGGTATGCTTACAATGGATTTTGAATTTAATAACTAAATTTAAAATTACTATCCTGTGCCATTCCATGCATTTTCAAAATTCTTTCTGCTTCTGGTTTAATATTTACAGATTGAATTAATAAATCCATACCACATATATTGATAATAATCCTATGTTTTAGTTACTATATTTGCTGAAGTATTAATCTATTAGAATAGTGAAAATGTTTCAGCATTAGTACATAGGATTGTTGCTGAACCATATCTGTTCTAACTTCAGTGCTGAATTTGTAAAGCTTGAAAGTGTTCCTTGGAAAATTCTGATGGAAAAAAAAAGGTTTCATCTAAGTTTTTGAACTGTTAAAATCAAATCAAATTTTCAGACTATGATCATCTTTGATTTGATGATATCTCACAATGCAACATAACTAATGGACAATAACAGATTCAACACCTGACAAAAATTGTGCTTGAAGATGGTCAGTGAATGAACTGGCCAAATAAAAAAAAATGCAACAAAGATGATGAGTATAGTCTAGAAAATTCAACGAACATCCACATCAATGATATTGTAGAAGAATGACCCCTGGGCTAAGGAAGAATTGATTAAGTTTTTGGGGCGGATCAAGAATTTTCTTTTTTTTTTCGATCAAGATATATTTTCCCCTTTTTTTTAATGTATTCACTCATGTTTGTCCACCAAATAACTCAAAGTTTTCAATGAATTCCAATGAAATTGTGTGGAAGGGTGGGCCGTGAACTAAGGAAGAATTAATTAAATTTTGGGGCAGATCCAGAAATTGATTTTGATTTAGATATTTTTTCATATATCAAGACAATAGTCTGGAATACAGAAGTTGAAACTTACACTGTTACCATAGCTATATATCAAGTGATTTTCATTCAGTTATTAGTTAGTGTAGGGCATTGGTAGAGGTATGCACTGTCTAAGTGCTTTCTAGTTCTATGGCTTCTCAATTGCTATATTGGAGTCATGAAAGACTTGATAGGATTTTCAATCTTTAATCACATATTTTTAAACATCCAAGATTTGGAATTTTTGAAAATGAAGAATTATTTGGTGTCTGATAACAGGTTCTGCCCCAAAGTGACCGGAAACCATGGAAAGCAAGAACATTCAACTGTGAAGTCATTCCCTGAGTCACGTCAGTAGTTGTCCATTTGTTGCCTGTTGTCCAGTCAGGAGATATTCATTCTGATGAATGATTTTCACCATATCCCTATACATAGTCATTTTATTTTCGCTATTCTGTTCACTACTCTTATTACCATACTAAGTTGTATGCTCTATTATTACTATTATCTATATTGTTATTTGTGGACGTAAAGGAGAAGCATTGCATGTATTGCTGCATCATTTATTGGATAAGAGATGAGAAGTGTGCTCCAATATTTGTCTCCTTAGGAAGAAAGCTTGAGCTGGTCACAGCGTCTGTCTGTAAAATGTCGTCTAACTTTGACGTGCTCTTGCTAAAAGCTTCTGAAGATAATGCGATTTAACTTGATATGACAATTTCTTATCACTCCCTCACCATCTTTCATGCCCGCCACCAACTAAACCTCACTGCCACCCGTACCACCTTCTACTCATGCTTAATGCCAAGACGTTTATAAATAGACTAGAACACTTTGATCACCAGTGGCAAATGATTGAGTGTATCTGTTCTGCTCAACCATAACAGTAATGACTTTATGACATGAAACCATGGTACATAATGGAGAAAAATCCTATTGTTGTGTCAGCCTAGACTCTCTTCCAATTGACTCAATGATAGAAGTGGGACACAGTGAAATGAGTCTATATGCCTCTGTGTGAATTATTGCTTCTACAAATATGGCCCCAAACCACTGCTTGCAATTATTATTCTCCTCATTGATTTTCAGTTCCCTTTATTTATTCATTTCTCTCTCTCTCTCTAATTTTAAGAAGAAATAAAGACTTTTTCTTTTTGTTTTTTCACTTTTTTTTTTCGATTTATTTGTCCTCTGTATTCTTTTCTATTCAGACTAATTCATCATTAACACTCTTTGTTTACACTGCACCACTAAAATTGACCCATTGGAATGGTTCATTAAAAAGAGAAAAAACAGTTCCCTCTCCGTTTGAACTTAAACTTGGCATGAAGAAACAGTTTGTGCAAACTCAAAATGGAAAGTGAATTCATTTAGTCTTAGATAGACATCTTGAATTAATTTGACAGTTAAAAAATATACTATTTGTTGAAACTCATTTATCACCATAGACTAACATCCTCATCTTTTTCTTTACAAAACAGCAATGGTTTTACTCTTTCATTGGTTCTCTCTTGCTATTAATGTCACAATACATATTAGAAACTGTCAACATCAACATGGGTTTCTTCAGTTTTTAATTTGGTCTGGCTCTCTGGCTATGTATGTATGACATGTGCAGGCTGCACCAATGGAGCTAGAGGGCTGAACATTTACTCAACTCTTTATAATGTCTAGAAAAAACGTATTTTGTTGGGTTTTTTTTAATCCACCACACCAAATAGGTTTTTAGTGGGGGAGTTCAATTTACATATATTTACAATATAAGTTGAAGTCGGCAGTGTTCACCCTTGTTTTTTGAAAATTCAGACTTTTTTAGTGATTACGGCCCAACAGAAGGTGAAAGAGAAGTAACTTATTCATTGATCACTTTTTTCAAATTTTTTAATTGATTACCCTCTACACAGCATGCTGCCAAATGATGTTGGTCACATGACAGTTTTCTATTGAGTGACTAACCAGACCTGTCTTATTATTTTCCTGACAGAAATTAAAGGATGAAATGTCACTAAATAGTCCTTAAACGTTTCAAATTTTTTGAAATAGTTGAACTTATCATGTTGTTAATCACTGCTACCCACAACACTGGTTTATTGCTGGGTTTAGGTTATTCATGTGTTCTGACGTTTATATGTATCTATGTATCTATCTAGACTTTGCCCAGCCCTAACCATTCATAGTAGAAACTTGAAATTTTGCACACACCCTCCCTTCAATGAATAGGTTTTTAGAGTGGTGTTCAGTATGCAATGTAAGTTTATGTTAAATTGGTCACTAGTTTGTGCCTGCTTGTTTTTTGAAAATTCAGACCTTTTATAGTGATCACAGCTTATAACTTATTCATTGGTCACCCCTTTTTCCAACCTTTTAATTGATCACCCCCAACACAACATATGGATGGCAGTGATTCATAATTTCCCTTGGAATGCTATTTTTTTTTTTTTTAATTTTTTTTTTTTTTGACAAAGCATCCAATAAGGAATGAACTTAAGACAAGTGTGCTAACCATTGTTCAATGGCAGATGTTACAGAAAGATATGTCAAATGTCTTATGAAGTTGAAAGATCATGCCTTAGTTTCATGACACCCTTAGATGAGGGACAGCACCGGTTAACCGTTTTCTATGGTGTTTCAGAATAACAGTTCAGAACCTTTTGAGTAGACTGTTTAGAAAAAGAACACACACGCACAACCAATATAATATATGTATATATACATGCAATATATATAATGGATGTTCCGTAAAATGATGAGTTATTTCTTTGATTCATCTAATGTTGTTTATTCTGAACCTTCCATCCATAGCCTGGTATCTTCATCAGGATGAATTGCATCTATTTTTTGCTCATGCTAGATCATGAGTAGGATGCTCCATTCACAGGTTGGGATATATTTATCTGTAGGATAAGTCATTGAGTAAAGAGAGTGGAAAGATTTTTCAAGTTTGGTATGTTTGTCTGTTGCAACAATTAAGCGGAGAATGTCAACATTGAAGAGAAGTGGAAACAATTAATGAACGGAAAGGAAGCAATAATATAGTTTTGATTTTGGGTTAAGGACAACTTGTGTTATGTATTTGTCTTTTCTTTCTTTTTAGGAATTGGTGTAAATGTTTCATCATTTTGTGCTTTGTGAATTGTATATGCTGGTATATAAGACAAATTTAATTTTAAAAAAGAACTATGAAAATATTGCACTGCATCCAATGTGCTGGTATTATGACTAACGGGCCTAGGTTAACTCTTGTAACCGATGTCTTATAGTTTAGCATATACAGTGTGTGTATGTATATATATATATATATTGATTGCCAGACATCTATCTTCATTTAAAGGATATAAGCTTGCTTATGTATGAGATTAAAGAACTAGATTTGTGTTTTCCTACATCCCAGAAGTAATATTATAGCAGCAATGAATATTTTAAATCAGCTTTCTGTGAAATGGAGTAAGGTCTGGCATATGTCTTCATATTGCTCCATAGTCCCTCCCCAAAATAGACCTCAATTTATCAATAGAAAAATACATTGGTTTTTCAGCTTGCATCAACTAGAAGGTATATGATGAATGTAAGAGCTTAACAATTGAAACATTGTTAAAAAGGAAATTGTCTCAAAAACCCACTAATTGACCCTTTCTATAAAGGGTCAATTAGTGGGGTTTTTGAGACATTTTCCTAACCCCTAAAAATATTTTAGATATCAAAACAACCTTTTTGTGTGTTACACTAGACCTAATTACAAGATATTTTTAGTTGGAAATTTTATGAAATTCTTTTGTTTATGGGGGCAAAACACCCTCTGATGAAGTGATCATATATGGTGGCTCGCCCCAAAAGTTACCAAAAATGGAAAATATAAAAAATTAAAGAGGAAAGTTAATAAAACATAGAATTAAAGAATAAGTCTTATAATGAAGAGATATAAAAGAGATTGACAAATAAAAATAATAAATTAATAAAAAATGTTATTGTGCGGGATAATTTAATGCCTCAAAACAGTTTCTGTCTTTGTTCATGCACAAGTGTACTCTGCAAAGCTTGCAGACCACATTGGTGCGGATTATGTTGTCTTTGTAGCTACAATATTTGCATGCGGCTGACGGGTCCTCAGGTGATCATATATAGTCACTTGCCCTGTAAAAGATTAATATAAATAACTCTTCTTGGGAACACAAACAATTTAAAACATTTGTTGTTTCAAAACTGCTACACCATAATGAAACATTTACTTAGCAATGATGATGCAGGAGTATCATGAATAGTTAACACTGTAAAGTATCAGACTGTTTTTGATCACACCACTCTTTAAGCTCATTGCAAGACAAGCTGAAATACTTGATTTTATTTTGGCTCCAAGCTTACAAGTAGCAACACAAAGACGATCTTGTTTGCTGTATGTCAGTGCAAGAGAGAATAATGTGTAGCTATGAACATGGTGTACTAGAGAGGCATATTTATATTAAATGCAATATTTTTAATTATCTCAAGTGCAGCCTAGTCAATATTGATTAGTGTTTTTGTAAAGTGACCTTTGTGCGACGATGTGAAGACCAAAAGGAATGTGTGTGTGTGTCTTGACCAAATTTATTGATGAGCTGCACAGTATAGGATTATAAGACATTTTGGCACATTTCTGAAAATTATTAACTTCCAGGCTCTCAAAAGATTGATTCACAAATGCTATAAAATGAAAACTAGTGCAGAATATCAATCTTTTTTTTCTTTCTTTTTGTTTTGTTTGTTTTTTGTTAATCTCTTGCTGTGGTTCAGTATTCTTTTGGTTAGCTCATTTTCTTGCTCCAATATTATTCATTGTCCTTTCACATTGCTTGATATTTAAATTACAGTTTAATATTTGGAAGATGATAACAGGAGAGAAACAAATAGTTAGAGAATTATACTGGATGCCCATATGATATTTCAGAATTGTGCAATACCTTTTATCTCTTGTGGAATTTGCTCAGTAACTATAGCATGGAGCTGAAATATGAAAGGTTCAAGATTTTGTAGCACATATTTAACTAGAAAGAAAAGATAATTTCACTCTGGAAGAAGACCTTCTTCAATGGTGATTACTCCTGTACATATCAAACCTGCTCTTTTGAAGGCATGTATCCAATTTTCCATGTTTTTTATCTTATTACTATTAGTAACTTTGATTATGGTAGAAAAGGAAAACAGATTGATGATGATGCTGTACAAATCTTCAGTTTTGCATAAGTAATGGGACGAGAAAAAAATTGTTAATGTTCAAGAAAAATTAAAATTATTTAAAAAGACAAAATATAAAATTTCTAGTGGTAAATTATATTTAAACTGAACATATATGAAGATAGGATTTGAAATAGCTCTATTTCATCGGTAGTCTGTCCAAAAAATGTTATTTGACTATTTTTTTCTTGAAATCAAGCTTCAACAAATACAAGACAGTTTAATCAAAAAAGTAAATCAACAGGTCTGGTTAGTCACTCAACAGAAACCACATGACCAACAACTTTTGGCAGCATGCGGTTTTGGGGATGATCAATGAATAAATTACTTCTCTCGCCTTTTGTCGGGCAATGATCATTAAAAAAGTGTGAATTTAAAAAAATACAGGCATGAATGCTGCCGGGAAACAATAAGGGACCAATTTAGCATAAACTTACATTGCGAAATGAACCCGCCACTGAAAACCTATTTAGGGGGGTTGATTTTCAAAATACAAATAAAAATGTTTTTTCTAGATATAATGAGTAAATATTTAAATTTCTAGCCGTCTAACTCCTGTATGCGCTACACCTACACACAAATACATAGCCAGCCAGACCTACTTAAAAACTGAAGAATCCTATGTTGACAGTTTTGGTTGACTGTTTTTAGTAGTAAAGGTGAGGCCAGCAAGATTGTATTTTGTTGTCCTCGTCAACTTCTCAATAAACGAAAAGGTGGCTTTTCCTTTATTAATATCAGCCTTAGTAAGGATGCATCTTACAAACTGTACTACTTCATATATTTAAGTACATGTGTATGTACATTTTACATACAAATATATGAGGTGCATATTGTGGTGGTATAAGTCCTGCCCTGCATAATCGCTTTAGCCCAGACATTCCTTTGTTTTGTAACAAAAAGGAATATGCACAAGTCTTTGTTGTATAATCATTACCGCTATCATTGCCTATTACAATTAAGAAAATCATTAGGATGAATGGATAGGAGAAAAAGAAACCCAAAAAATTAATTACAGTGCAGCATGACCAACATAAAAATTGACAGTATGCCACTGATGTGTGTGTGGTTTTAAGATGTATGTCTAAAGATATATATCTCATCTATATGATAGTAAAAATGGGTGTGTATTTTGGTGGGTTGGTTAGCAAGCTCGTCTTGCAGACTGATTTTCAAATGTAGTGGGAAGTAACAAATCTAATTTCTTGTGTGAGAGTCACATATACAATGCCATATCTCAGAGTTTATATAAATTGTGTGTATAAAATATAAGAAATGAATTTAGTTTTTGTTCTACAAAGATGTAAATGCAACAGCATTTTAAGAAAGGCACTGAAAAAAAAACCTATTAAATACGCTTAGAAAAATGAAGGAAAAAAAAATGTATTTTCACTTGTAGTATAATAAAGCTAAGAAAGAAAATCCATCATCTGACTGCCAGGAAACAGTCAGCCAGAAGGAGTGCCTATTGCTTTGGAATGATAAGCCAAACTTGTCTCAAAGACCAGTTAGTTAACTAATCACACTAGTTAATTAGTCCATGAAACAAGCTTACTAAACATTATAGAACCAAAAAAACAATTAAAGAGGACAGTATTTAATGGCCTCACCATGAACTGATAACCATTTATTAGATACATGCTGAGATAACATGATTTTCAGTAACAATCTAACATGATTCCAATATGCCTATTGCATCTCTAGGGTTCAAAATCATGTGTATGCCAAATTTCAGCTCAATCGTTCCAGTAGTTTTGCTGTCCTTATGGCCTAGAAGCACAGTTTTCTTGATTTAAGACCAACACACTGTATACCATTTTGTTTTGAATCAAAATTAAATAGAGAAAAGCAACAGTGAATACATTCTCTTAATAAGGTATTTATTAGGTTGTTTGGAAAATGATGACCACATTGAAAAGATGCCTAACTAGTCTGGGGCCTTAAACATGCAAACTATTATATTTGAAAAAAACATGTCTATAAAACAGTGGTTAATCTTACAATATATACATGTAGACCAAATAAATATAGAGTATATATATTATATTGCAACATAACTAAAAGTTGGTATAATAAAATTGGCCATTATTTTCCAAACAACCTAATCCTACCGTATGATTTAATTGTAGATATTTCCACTTAAATTTATTTATAAATTTACTTAAATCTGTGTATACCATATTTTCTGGACTACAAGACCCACTTAAAAAAAAGTCTAATATTACACTGCATCCAATATTCTGGTATGAGGGATGGGAGGCTGATTACCAAAGGCTTGAGCTGTTACAGCTGGGTGTGTTTATTGGTAGGGGGATGTCAGAATGAGCTGCAAAGATCAGTGATCCAGAAAATACTCTTGTAAGACGTCTTGTCAGTTCTGAATGCAGAATATTTATAGATAGAAGTGCATGTGTTGCTGCTGTCATTTTTGACGCAATGTATGTCTCTGACACGCATTATTCTCATCAAGACTAGCTTAATGCAATACATAATCTTTGTTGAACAGGTGAAACTATTTTGTCTGTTAGTATACATTGATTCTTTAGGACTAGTTTCTTTGTTTTTAGCTGTCTTTTATCACAAATTCAGACAATTTGTTTATTTCTCTTCATACATCATAAACTGCTGAAGTAATTCTGTTCACATATATAAGTTTTCTTATACCATTGTATTTTATCCTTTAATTTGATATATTATATGTATATCTCTATTCTTTGTCTCTGTATATCACTGTGCAGTTGTCTTTATCAACCAACTTTATATAAGAGAGATATACTTACAGAGAATAGTGGGCTTTTTTCTTTTCATCTATGTTATATAGTCTTTGTTATTGTTCAATTTTTTCACTGGTTTTATTCATTTTCAACACTGTCTCCTTAATAATTTTATGACAGAGCAATAAAAAAAAAAAAAAAGTTTTAAACAAAAAAAATTATACTCTAAGACCAAAGTTTACCCATTGATTCTTTTTTTTCAGCATTTTTCATTATTTTCTGTCTGCATTAAGTTCCCAATATTCTTTGACATTATATATCTAGCAGTAAGATGAGCTTGTTTTTTTGTGGTTAGATCTACTTAAAGGCTATCACATTTTCATGGTGATTGTATAACCATCACCATGTCTTTTTGGTCCAGAATAGCTATATTTGTCTGCAACACTTGGGCTAATTCCCAACCACATTCCCTTTTTCCTGATTTTCAAGGCACAGCATACAAATTGAGTGCTGAAACTTGCTAGAACAAACTTTAGATTTTAAAAAATTATGCCATCAGTCAGCTATAGTATGTTGTTTACAAGCTGTGGGAAAAATCCAGAAGCTAAAAAAAAGTGTTCCACTTGGAGGAACAAACATTGGACAGCATTTTAACACTTGTTATTCTCTTGCTCAAAACATCAATTTGGCCAAGATAATTATCAGATTATTTCCCTATTGTCATTATTATAAGTCTTACAGTCTTTAAGATGTTACTACAGAAAATGTTTTTAAACTAAAGATGTATATATAGTAATTAAATAATAAAAGAAAATATTTTTCGCTTCAGTATTCAGAGATATTAACCCTACCATTTTAGTTGGGTATCAATGTCCGATTGTGCAAATTAATTCATATTTGATTTAAGTAAATAACTAAATTGTGTATATTTCATATTAGTGCTTTGACTGGTAATATTAGTCATTTTGTATAAGGAAGGTGGTTAGGAACAAACTTGCTCTGGCAATGGGCCCTTGCTGCTTGGAGCCAGTTTGTCTAAGTGTTAGCGTCATTGAAATTCAAACTCTTTTAGAAATTGAAATATAACATGTTAAGAGTATATATAGTTGGGTAAATGCAGCAAAGATGACGTGATGGGCGAGTTGGATCTTGCAAAAGACAGATGAGGAGTTGGACTTAATATTCTGATAGTTCTCTATCTGATATTTGTTGCTTGTTTTTACCCTCATTTCATTTGTTTTTGTTGTTTGGGCAATCTCAGATTTGTCAATGACCTGGCATCAAAGTTGAAATTCTATCCTGCCTTGGTAATCCCCAACTGGACACAGTAAAGTCATTTATTCTAACTGGGAAGGTGTTTTTATTTATTTGTTTATTATAATAGGACTTTATGCCAAAAATGGATACATAAGTCATTATATCATAATGGGACAACAGAAGAGCCTCCTACCATTGTAGCAGGGTCCCTAGAGAGTCATTTGCATTGTGCTACATAGTGAGGGGCGGGGCTCAAATTTAACCATGTTTTGGAATATCTTTTAAAAAATATTTTTTTAGTGTATGCCTCAAGACTGGAAATAACCCATATCTCTGTTAACTCTTTGTACAACATATTTTCTTGTGTTGCTAACAACATTGCTTCTTTGTTTTCTACAAAAATATGTACATTTGTACATCTTCATTCAAATCCATACTCACATGTAAGCATATGTTCAAACATAAATATCTATGAACATGTTTGTGTAATAAATGTGTGTATATGTTTGTATAAATATATATGATAATTATAAAGACATTTAATTAGTTGGGAATCTATATTTGCTCGGTGCCGGTGTGAACGACTGCTAAACAAGCAGCCTAAATCGTAAATGCAAATAAAGGCTGCTCGTCTAGCAGTCGTTCACACCGGTGCCGAGCAAATATAGGTTCCCAACTAATTAAATGTCTTTATAATTATCATATTCTGTCGGATATAAAATTATCCATTATTTGATTACAAATATATATGTATGTCTATGTTTGTAAAGATATATATGTATATCCAAGCACATTAAAAATGTATATTTTAATGCACATAAATATCAGGCACTACACAAGATTTCACCATGAAAAAGAATTACTTACCTAACACTTAGTTTCCACCATCTCCAAAGCAGTTCCTTCGTGAGCCAATGTGCTGTCATGAAGGGTACTGACAAGTCTGACTAGATTCAGTTTGTGTGCACTGTTCAAATTACCCCGACTTTTGGGTAGCACCTTGTGTATGTGTTAACATATTTGTAAAATATATATCTGCATACTTATCTATCTTCATACAGATATGCATATGTAAATATATACATAAGTTCATTCATACACATTTGCATCTTAAAAATAATTATATCTATGAATATAAACATTCATAGAGATAAATATAGTAAAACATTTTTATATATATATATGTCTGTAGAAACGTTTTTGTTTTCCCATATATTTTAAAAATTTGCTAAAAGCCAATAGTGAACGATAAATGTAAAGAT
>VCCN01004112.1:5223388-5234248 GCA_006491835.1 Architeuthis dux | reverse complement strand
CTCTCTCTCTCTCTCTCCTCTCTCCCACCCCACCACCACCACCCGCCACCTTCACAAATGCTGCTCACCGAATCTTTTGATCCTTGCAGCATTTTCCTTGGCAGAAAATGTCAGATCGAGATTTTTCTCAATCTTCCTGATTATTCGACAAATCGATCACTTAGTCGTTTGCAGCTGCAATGAGTGGCAACTGTCCTTCCCCCTTTTTTGTGCACTGATGACGATGATGACGCTGAACGCTGCTACATGATTCTGTCATCTTCCTTGTCCTCTTAGTTTATGCCGATGTCAATGAGGAGAGTTCACTGCTGTTTCCTCTTTTGCGTTCTTCTGTTTTACTTAACAACTTGATTATTATTTTCTTTTTTGGCTTTTTTTCTTTTCTCTCTTCTCATCCATCACAGCTGCACTAGACTTTTTTCTTTTTTTTCTTTTCCTTCCCATACTTTCCAATAAATTTTATTTTTTTCTTATTTTTTGGGGGTTTTTTTCTTGCTTTATCTCTATTTTGTTCTGTTAATTAGAAAACGTCAACCAAAACTGTCATCATGGGTTTCTTCAGTTTTCAAGTTGGTCTGGCTGGCTATGCATGTATTGCGCATACAAGCCACACCAATGGAGCTAGAGGGCTGAAAATTAAAAAATTTACTCTTTATGTATAGAAAAAAATGTCCCACCAATGGAGCTAGTGGGCTGAAAATTTAAAAATTTACTCCTTATGTCTAGAAAAAAACCCTTTTTTCTTTTCTTTTTGTTGAAAATTCTCTCCCTAAATAAGGTTTTAACGGGGGTTCAATTTGCAATGTAAGTTTATGCTAAATTCATCCCTTAGTTTGTGTCTGACAGCATTCATGCTGGTTTTTTGAAAATTCAGACTTTTTTAGTGATCACTGTTCAACAAAAGGAGTAACTTATTCATTGATCACCCCTTTTTCCAATTTTTTAAATTGATCATCCCCAACACGGCTGTGATGGTTTCTATTGAGTGACTAGCCAGAACTGCCTTTATGCAATTTTTGCTTTTTATCTACTTTGGATTTTGTTTTCACTTTAAATTTTTGTGTTTTTTTTCTTTTTTTTGTAGTTTTAATTTTTGTTTTGAATTTTTTAAAAATCAGTTTTGCTTTTATTTGTTTGTTTTTTGGCCTGATAGCTACCGCCAAACACTTATCATATCAGTTTTATTCATGTGAACTTTGTAAAAATATTTTAGTAGTTTATTTAATTAAATTATTTTTACTTTGATTTTCCCTAATCTTTTATTTCTATAGTATCATTCCCAGCAAAAACAGAAATTTAAATTTTGGTGATTAGCCATTCTTCAAATAAAATTATTGGCAACTCCTCTTTAAATTTCATGTCAAGTGTCATTATGCCTGCTTATAGGCTTAGCCACATCTGATACAAGATCACAAATCTAAAGCACTCAGTGAGGATCAGACTCACTACAATAATGATTGGGACTAGTTTAACCCCTTCTCCACAGCAAGGTACCCGATATGCTTGCTTATATGTATGCATAAATCATATTTATACTATATTGTTGCAATAATTGGTTCTTTTCAGCAGATACCATGTGCCAAATGGCCCACACATATTGGCTTTAATCTGTACATCATTTTGTGGCCTTTTTCAGAATAACTTTGCTGTACAGGCAGCCCCTGCAAAGCCTGCTGGACAATTTATACAACAGAGTATGTCCTTCAGATGACAGGCTTTTTTTCACTAAATATTAAGCTACCAAGAGTTGTTGGTAGGGTTGGGTTGGGTTTAAATTCATCTTTGAACTCAATATTAATAATAGAATCCCCTTTCTCGATGTTCTTGTCAATTTAAACCTTCACTACTTTAGTGTACAAAAAACCTAGAAGTAAAAACTCTTGCCCCCTCAATTATAATAGCGAATGTCCGGACCGATATAAAATAGCAGTTATCAAAAACTTAATCAACAGAGCAAATCGAATCTCCTCTTCCTGTAATTTATTCTATAAAGAACTCCACAACATCAAACACTTTTAAACAATGGTTTTCCTAACTATAGTGTCGACAACCTAATCAAATTAGCCCGTAACAAACTCAATAGCAAAAATATAAACCTTAACGATAACAAAACCAATAAAAACACAATAAATTAATTTATTGTAACTAAATACACAACAATTATAAACAAGACCAATCAGCAATATCATAAAACAATACACTTCTCCAGTTGAAAAAGACAAACAAATAAAATTAAAATTAAGTCCCCACTTTGCCAGACTAATGTCATATATGAGTTCACTTGCCCTTGGGGGATTGTGTCCCCTATCATAAACATCCATCTAGCTCATATATTGGACATACTAGGACAACTTTATCACAATGCTTGACCTGCCACCCAGATCAAAGTGCAATAAAAACATATAAAAATACACAAACCACTAAACAACAATACTCCCATCTGTAAAATACTTAATACCCGAATACTGTATAAAATCAACTGCACTAATAGATTGCAGATAATAGCACATCATAATGACCAGAAGCTCTGCACTTAACAATGTCCTCTTTAGTCTAGGTACTGGTATATTAAATGTATTTAATAATTAATTAATTGGTCAATTACTTAAATGCATTTAATAATAATTAAAAACTCCTCCAAATGAAAAATCTTTAATGCTCACAAACCACCAAATGACGTCACTGGAACACTAATAACAACTAACAAAAACATATAACAAACTGAAAATGCTGAATTTAACAGTGAAAATATTAAACAAGATACAATTCTGTGATGATACTAAACGATACAATTCCACCCTGACATTGAAAATGGCAGATAGTGCTGCCAAAAGCGCTTTATCTTTTGGACAATACTCATACTTATTGGAACCAAAGATTTGTTCACTTGTTCTAAAAAATACTCCTCGTCTGTCATATTTAGTGAAACATGTACATAAATATATGAAATATGCACATTTGTACGTAAGTATATGAGATGTGCACATCTGTATGCAAGTATATGAGATGTGCACATGTAGAGATTTACTACACCCACGCATGTGTCATTCCCTGCCAAAACTGGCTCTGGGATTTAAGGTTTGTTTTAAAGTGTATTAGTTGCAATATTCCTACATTGTACGCAAGCAGATGAGGTGTATGTTAGATTGTACGCAGGCAGATAAGGTGTACATTAGATTGTGCGCAACTAGTTGAGGTGTACGTTAGAGTGTGCGCAACTAGTTGAGGTGTACATTAGATTGTGTGCACATATGAGATAAATGTTAATCATTTTAGGTCTTTAAAAGATTTTATGATAATGTGGAAATTTTAGTAACTGAGACGAAAATTATTCTAACTTGTTGCACAAATTGTGTATGTGTGTATGCTTTTGTATGTCTACTGTTTTAGCCATCCTTATGAATCTGCACAAACTTTGTGTCTAGAATAAATAATGCATTTGGCAAGAGGAGGAAAGATAATGTGATCTTCTTCCTCTCTTTTTAAATATATCATGTCATTGTTCCTAGTTCTTCTCAGATATCCAATATGCTATTCATTGTCTCTTCCAAGAGTGATTGTCCTTTCCTGGCAGGTATCAATGTCCCCTAGTTCTTTCAGAGAATCATTTCAGTGTGTTTGCAATATTTCTACTAAGGCCCTGCCATTCTCCCAATTTTCGCATGGTGGTGGTGTATCAGGGCAAGACAAAACGCAAGACAACATAGACTGACCATTCAAAATGTTATTCAACACAATATGAATTGTCTGACCCCCTGACCACCCTTCGTCCTTTCCTTAGTTTGGCCCGGCACTGTCCTGTGGAGGAAATGAGCTAGCTGAGTGTGTGTGATATGAAGAAGGATTAAATAGTTGCCTTCGTTAAACACATGGTTCTTTGTTGGCCATGACAGATAAGTGTGTCTCCAAAACATGTAAAAGAGAAGCACAAAGCAGTTTTGGGCAAGAATGAACAAACAGCTGGGCTCCTCCTAACCATGCCCAGAATCTCAACGGCTGTCTAGGTCGGGACAGACTGATGCCCCTGCTAAGATCTTGCCATCAAAATGAAAAGGAGTAGCCCAAGGCTATTTATGGTTTGAGTGGTGAATGTTTGCTAAATAGAACTGATGGGTTAGTGAGGCTTTTGCCTCACTCTACTGAAACCCATTGTGCAAAAATGACATGCTCGGGCCCCCACCAGCACTTTGGAAGATATCTGGCTATGTTCTGCTTTACACTTGTTCTCCATGAAATATTGGCATGTCTTTGGAAATGTTTGCCAAGTGGCATTGCATTAACAGGAGTGTTGTACCTCCTGTGTAGATGGGATCAGGACTAAATAAACCCCCACCTTCCTTATGACTTGAGGTGATGTACCTATTCAAAATATATTTTCTTTTGAAAAGAATTACTTATACCTGGGAAGAAAATTTGAAAAGCTGTGCTTGGGGAAAGTAGATTTAATCTCTTGTGGTGTTCTCATTTCAAGGAATTTGCAGAAAAAGGTAGCAAAGAGATATGACAAAACAAATTGTTATGAATGAGAAATGACACTTTCTGTGTGAATAGACACTCAAATTAAAGTTGGAACCAGTTACGTTGAAAATAACTTCCCCGAGCGAAAATAAATAAATAAAAAATATGTAAATAAATAATAAAAAATAAAGGATCATTCATATTTAAAATATTAACTCTTTTTCTTTTTTCTTTTTAATAAGAAGTTGAGACTCTGTGAATTATTTGAATTTTTAAAAAATTGTCACTTTCCTACATCTCATCAAAAAAAAAAAAACTTATTAAAATCATAAAGTTTCTTTATTCTTTTTCTTGTGATATTTTCAACAGACATTAAATATATTCTTTCTTTCGCTATTTATTTTAAGATTTTCAGTGCAAAATAGTTTTGATGAATTTTTTCCTCTCTCCCTATTGTCTCATCAATCTTCCAAATTTCCATTCTTGTGTCCATACAGATAATGCATCTGAATGGTAAATACTCGGAATGATTTCTGTGTTAAGCTTTTCTTTTTCTTCAAAGCATTTTAAAATTTTTTATTATGATTAAAATCACAGAATAATACAATGTTGAACAGAGCAGTCAGCATGAGTTAAAATTATGAAACAATATATTTTGTGCATACAGTGATATAATGAGTTCTGTTTCTAGCTAACATGCCTGATGTTTTCAATAAAAATTTAAGAGAAAAGATGTCACCAGTAACTTATCGAAGATTTCCTAGTCTGGAATTATTCAATTTCAAAAGAATTCAACATATTTCTTTAAAAAAAGATGAAATCCTGGTGAATCTGTATTGTCATTGTCTGGTGGTTGGAAAGACTCAACATGGGGAGGGGGGTTGAAGAAAGAACATGGCAGGGGTTCCTGGTGGTTGAAGACAAACTCGACACAAAAGAGGTGCCTGGTGGTTGAAGAAAGACTCAACATGAAAGGGGTGGTTGGAGAAAGACTCAACACAGAAGGGGTGCCTGGTGGTTGAAGAAAGACTCGACATGAAAGGGGTGGTTGGAGAAAGACTCGACACAGAAGGGGTGCCTGGTGGTTGGAGAAAGACTCGACACTGAAGTGGGTGCCCGGTGGTTGGAAAGATTCAACACGAAAGGGGTGCCCGGTGGTTGGAGAAAGACTCTATACTGAAGTGGGTGCCTGCCGGACTGGGGAAGAACCATTGTCAGTCCGTCTAAATATTGGAAACTGGGAATTTACTTTTTGAAACTTGAGGAGAAAGTATGTCAAGCTGCCTTGTAATTTGTAGAAATAAACCCAGAATGGAGAAGATTTGTTATAATTACCCCTTTCAGTATTTGGAAAAAGTCATGTGGTAATTCTTTGGAGATTATTTGAAACTTTCCTCAAACATTCTCAATTTTCCTGAAAAGATATAAATTGTGAGCTGCTGGTGGAAGGTGGAAGCTTTGGAAATATTAAATGAAATAAGCAGTGCTCGTTGAAATGTAGAATAAGATGCGAGGAACATCATGATTGGCTAGAGGTTGAATAATTAATTCCTTTAACTCTTATATTTGTATTAAAAAAATCAAATGTTAACTCAAGGGGGAATATATTCTGATTAGTTACTTCCCCTGTACTTTTAGGTAAATTAAAAAAGAATTTTTTTATTCAATTCACAAAAGAGTTCCATTTTTTTCTATTCTATTCTATTCATTGAAGAGTTCCACTGTGTTTAGGAGCGGTTTCAAGCGGTTCATGAATTTAAGAGTTAAAGAGGTTCCAAACAATTATGATGGAATGAAAAATTGTTTCAGTGGAACTAATTGAGTTTCAATTGTGCATAACTGATTATCCATCTTTAATTAGCATTTACTTTGGTGTAAAATATTTGGCATGTAATAATGACAGAAAAAAATAAACATAAAATAATGTTAGGAAACTCCTGATAATGAGTATTTTCATCATTGTAAATAGATTAAAATGTTTGGTAAAACAATATAATCTCTGAATGCTGCAATGTGTAACAATCCATTGTGTAAACATAGACTCAAGATTGAGCACCAGGAATATTTCCCCAAGAATGTATCGTCCAATTGCATTAAAAGAAGTGTAGAAGGGCACATCCTGATGTCTGTTTCATCAATTTTTCCACGTCAGTATTTAACCAAACTGTATTTTCAGTATGACACTGGATTTGGATGTGTCAAGTTTTATTCAAATTATTGCTCATTTGTTTTTTTGTTTGGAGTTATAATAAAGGAATCTTTTTACTTGCCTTTAGAGATGAAATAAATTGAATTTTTATACCCTAATTAGTTGTATCTTAAAGTTGAATAAAAAAACTCATCTCTAATGTGAATGCAGTCTTCCTCTTAAAAAATAGAAAAATAGCTTGAGGTTCCCAAATACAATCAGTTCTCAGCATTCATGAACTTATCTACCAAGTTTCATCGATATCTGTCAAACTGTTGAGTTATGATGGTTTTAATGTACAATTTAATGGGTAATTAAGGGTAGGCCACACGACCAAATCTGAAACGCTCATGGAATCTCTGGTGCGTGCAGGTTAACAAGTAAAGGACACCTGTTTAATGTTAAGAGATGCCTGCTAAGAACTTTTTCAAACTCAAGATGGCTGTGAAGGAATCAGGATGAGACAGCATCCTCAAATACCTCTGCTTTCCTGCATGTATTTATTGTGCTTTTGTCTTTTTTTTTTTTTTTAACAAAACAAAAAAAATTCAAAAAAGAACCCCATTAGAAATTCAAAATCTGACAAAAGTTTTTTCTTTTCTTCTTTTTTTGCTAATGAATTTTTTCTTCTTCTAATTTCTGCATCATCGGTTTCTTTGGAATTCCACCCACACGTGACGTGACGCTGATACTGATGAGGAGGAGGCTGACTTCCCACTTATCTAATCAAGGCATAACGGTATTAAGAAACAGACTGATAGATTTCAATGACAAGGATTGTTTTGCTAATTATATGATGTGACAAAGATGCTGGTTTTAGAATGTTATTTATAATACCTGTCTATGGTCTTCGAGGATGAGTTGTGCCAGGTCATCACTTTTAAACATCATGGACACCTCCTTTCTTGTCTCTCTGCCTGCCTTGTTTTTAACAATCAATCATAGTAATAACAATCTTAAAAGTATAAAGGTCCCCAGCAGAAAACAGTTGAGAGAGAGTGGCAATTAGTTGTTTATTGGGACCATTAACTCAGAGATACCAGATTTTAAAGTTTTTTTTTTTTTTATTCAAACCATAAAATTCTTAAAAAACGTTATATATTAGATGCCCAAGAACCTGTATAACAATTTTCATTCTAATCAGTTCAGCAGTTCCGAAGTTCAATATTTTTTGCATGTTGACATGATTATTTACATATAAAATATAAACAAACAATCTGATCAACTGTACCTCACCATTTTTCAATTCCTGAGGTTTTGTCAACATTATAGCTAAATTTCAGCAAAATCAGTCAAGATTTGAGAAATTTTCCCAATTGTAAAAAAAGGTTTTTGCTTATAAAATGTAAAACAATCGGATCAGCCATAACTCACCATCCCCCAGGTAGAATCTCTCCACAAACCTACATACAAAATTTCATTGAAATATATTAAGGAATAGCAAAGTTATCCAATTGAGAAAAAGGACACAACGACAGACATCCATAGCGAATGACAGTCCCTGGCATCTTTTTTTCCACCAAGACAATAATATACAGGAAGGAAATAATAATAATTAATGAAGATGCTAAAAGATTGAGTAGACTTGATTTTACTCAGGCCTCTGGTGCAACCGCCAGACAAGACTTTGAAATAGCAATAAAATCAATTAAACTTCCTTGTTTGTTAATCAGGAATCATTTACCAGTAATTTGTTTAGATTTACTTTAATCTTTTATGAAATATTCCTAAGAGTATTTTCTATGAAATCTGCACTGTTATTCTGAACATCAGTTTAGAATTAGTGATGACATCATACAGTTGATTTATTGATCAGATATCTTGATTTTTGCAGTTTTGGTTTGTGCATTGATATATTTTAAATATATTACGACACATAAGCTTGTTCTTTGACATATGAACTTCAATTATAAGTTATGATTTTTTTTTTCTAAAATCAGATAAAATTGATACATTTTACTTTTGACTCTCCTTTGTTGGGATGTATGTTCCTGCGTTTCAATGTTGAACAACCATCATTGCAGTCTAATTGCAGTCATTATACTCAGCTTAATTGTGTAGGTCGTTAATTAAGGTATTGTTTAATGAGTTATGAAACAGAAACCACCGCTACTGTTTTAGTTATTATTCTTTATATTAGTCCACCAATAAGCAATGTCATAGCATTGTCAAAGTTGAACTTGGTCATCTGTATCTGTGAACTTGAATCTGAAATCATGAGAATTTGAGAAAATGCTAACATAACAACAATGTGTCTTAAAAGCAAACCGTTATATAATAATAAAACTAATGTAAAGGGAGATAAACAGTTGCCATAGAAACAGTGGCCCGTATTAATAAGTTGTATAAAAAGCAACTAAAATTGGGATGAAGGTTAAAAACTAGCCAAATTTAATAAAAAATACTGTATTACAATACTTCATCCAATAACAATAAAGATTGATTTATAAAAAAGACTACTAGGTCTCATATGTAAAACAACATAAATATGGTGCAGAGAGTCTGTTGTAGAGTGAGTTTATAAGTATAAATCAGCTTCTGTTGATCCATGAAGTCTTTGTGGCTGATTGGTAAAAGCAGCTAGGCGTAAACTAGTCACCCTCTGGCAATGAGGATGTGAATTCGATTCTCACTGAAGGCTTATTCTTTATTTCCGATTGCGCTGTTATTCGTTGCCATAAAAACGGTGGCCCGAATTAATAAGTTGTGTAAGCTTGGGTTAATGACAGATATTAACAGATTAAAAATGCAACAAAGTATTATGTACTTACAGAGATCCTTTATTCATATAGTGACTGTAGTCAACCTAACACGTGTGTACTATGAAGCGCTCTCTCTCCTGATAAACAAACACTGCTCGTTCACCAGAACGTAAGACAGTGCCCCCTAGCGGAAGTCTTCTGCCTAAGGGTAATAACACATGATATTTACTTAACAAGTTGTATAAAAGCAACTAAAATTGGGATGAAGGTAAAAACTAGTCAAATTTAATAAAAATACTGTATTACGATACCTCATTTAATAATAAAGATTGAATTTGTTATTAGAACATATATAATGTTTTTAATATATATTTTAATATATGTTTATAATAGAACATATATAATATGTTTGTTGATAGAATTTAACAAAGTAGTGAGAAGTACATAGATTAGTTGTCTGTTTCCCATTATTGGCATTATGGGTAATCTCAACTGTTGGCTCCTAATCTCTCAGAAAACAGAAGGGATTCTACCCTTAGGTAGGGAAACAGGGCCTCATACTAAACCCCATTTTTGTTTATTTTTATTCTGGGGTTATACTCTCCCATCATCATTCATTTGTAAATATAGCATCTAAATTGTACATTTATCATGATAGTTTAGGTCCCATAGAGTAAATGGGATATTATATTGACTGTGAAAGATGGATGAGTACTTTTAGTGAGAGGAACTATGTTGAATGTCTGGGTCTAAAAAGAAAGATGAGCCAACACTGTATCAGTTGTTGTGACTCATTTTCATTTTTGTATTTTAAGGATAAATATTAGGTTCACTGGTGCCTGCTGGACCTAGTAACTTGCATTAGCCTCTTACACCCCCTATTAACATGTCCGAGATCACTGGCTGCCCAAATAGGAACTTCCAGTGGGGGACACTAATTGGTAAAGAATTCATTTGTTTTTTTTCATATTGATTTGTAGAAAGATTTGCCCAAAGCCTGTACACTTGCTTTGAGTGTTGAACCCATGTCATCTGTATAAGGAAGCAACATGTGTACCTAATAAGCCACAGACCGCTCCTATTTTGGCTCCAGTATAACCTCTTTTGGTCTTGGGCAAGTATTTTGATGAATAAATAAAATTATTTTACTTAAAGTATTTGCTTGCCTTTATTCTTTAACTTTTTATGTTTCCTGCAAGTCTTTGAGTTGATTTGCTTTTAGGGTATGTTCCATGCTGAAAACAAGTGGAAAACACTTGATGAGTTTGTTTACAACATTTTCTCCAATAACTATCTTGGGTAGGTGTGCATGCGTGTGTGTGTGTACGTTTGCATGAACACATTTATCACTGTCTATGTAATGTGATGATGTGAATTGAGTATGAGTATTTGTGGTTGTTAATGTGGAGGTATGTTTAAGTGTCCAAAATTATGTGTGTTATAACTATAAAATTAGGATACCTAGTGTCTCTGTCAATATATATACAGATGAGTAAATTAACAGTCTCTCTC
>VCCN01004112.1:5191171-5201813 GCA_006491835.1 Architeuthis dux | reverse complement strand
TGCTGTGTGTTCTACAGAGTCAAATGCTTTCTCGTAATATACCAGGTTCAAATATAGTTGGTAAGAAAATACAACTGTGATTATTACTTAATTCTTTTCCCCACTACAGCCAAATTTCTCTGTATCAGTATGTATGTAATTCTTAATGCGAAGAAAGTTTTGATATATTTGTTTAATAAATCCTACATGTTATGTAACAGGTTGTGTAAACAACACTTAAGTAAAGAAAATGTAGATTAGATTTGTTTTAATTATCTGTAATCATTGCTAACAAAGTTGGTGTCAAATAGCATTTCTAAAGTATTACATGTTGTATAAACAGACTTAGTGATATATGTTGGACATAACCAATTGAGTGTTTATAAATGATATTTCATTTGTTAGTATTAACACAATTAGTAGAAAAGGCATGGATATTGCTATAACTTTTTATTGTATATTGGCACAAAGAGATGCAAATCAATGTTTGTCATTGAATGAAACAGAAAAAGATTTCAACTTGGGTTTGAATGCTTTTTGTATCTTTGGCAGAATCACTTCAGAACAATACCGAGGAGTGAATTTATTTTTGGCTTTTGTTATATATTTACATTGCACTTTTACAATGCATGTTTCAATTTGCTTTTTATTTAAGAGTTATTTTCATTTCAAACTGGTAAAATTCTTCTAGGTGTCATTTGTATCAGATCATTGAAAAATCATTCCATGTCCCTGCTAATTATATTCTAATATATTTAGATTGTACTTTTTTTTATTATTCAATTGGTAAATATTTATTCCAAAGAACATTATATATTTTGCATCAAGTATTGTGGGAAGGATTCCATGCCACTCTTGCAATGGGCAGCACCAAACTGGCACATGTACAGTAATGAGCAGCACCGAACTGGCACTCTTACAGTAATGAGCACTACCGAACTGGCACTCTTACAGTAATGAGCACTACCGAACTGGCACTCTTACAGTAATGAGCAGCACCTGAACTGGCACTCTTACAGTAATGAGCAGCACCGAACTGGCACTCTTACAGTAATGAGCACTACCGAACTGGCACGCGTACAGTAATGAGCACTACCGAACTGGCACTTAGTTAAAACTATAGACCTGTCAGTTAACAGGTTCAATGCTTGCAATGGTGCTCAGATTAATATTGCACTCCTGTAAGGCGTTATTTCTTTAAATGAAAACAAAAAAGGATAAAATTCAGATTTTAAATTGCTTTCAAAATGTTATTTAAAATTGTGTTTACCAGATGAGCCACTTCATGCACCTATTTGACAAAAGAATCGAGTATTGTTTTTGACACAGCCTTTTTTTACACGATGACATTTTAAGCCCCAAGTTGTCAGTACCTGAAGAACATGACTTGTAATGGTGAAAAACGATTGTAGAACTCTTTTTGCTTCCCTCAACAATCTGCAAACTCTTGTGATTTTTTTTTTTTGTATTATTTCTTCCCCGGGGCAGAGTTTTTACAATGCTAATCCTGGAAATTAGTTTAGAAGCAAATTTGGCACTTATTGTCTTTTGCAGTTTCAATGTTATTGGATGTCTCAGCAAGACTTGTCTTCCAGGAATAAACGGCTTCTTTAGGATTGTTAAGCAGACCACAATCTCAGATCAGCCAATTGTGACTGAGACTAAGTGGTCAGGGGGAGATAATAAATGTCCACTTGACTCGCTTTTTTACCCTACAGTAAATTTGATAATATTTATTCAACTGTTCAAGTTTAATTTATTCTTTACCCTCCACACATTTCATCCATCAGTGTGAAGATAAAATTAAAAAGAGTAAAATATAAACCAATGGAAAAAGCATGAATGGTTTCTTTTTAAAATTGATGCATAGAGTGCCTGATCAGTGGAAAGGCTTTTGGGATGGAAGTTGCAAGGTATATGGTACAATCTTAGCTTCTATTTAGGTATTTATTATTAAGCAGAAGAAATAATATCATTTCATAACTAGAATTGGTTGGATTCTTTTGTTTAAGATGTTACTCACCAAGTCAGTAGCAAACCATTGTGTTGATTTATTTGCTCAGAAGGGAAAGAATTGGAGAGAATCCAAACATATTTTTAAAGAATGGAATCACCTTTGTAACGCACATTGCTGGGACTGAATGGAGCCGCTCAGTATATTTTTCACCATTTTTTTTTTTTTTTTTTTTTTTTTGTTTCCTTTGTTTCCTTAGCGATTGTACACCTGAAGAAGGCTGTAGAATTGATCAGCCAAAATGTTGTAACAATAAAAGCAACATACAGAATGTGTTCAGAAAATTGAAGCATATGATAGTGGTAAGAGAATAAGTATGTAGCAACTTTGTAGCCAAATATGAGCAACTATGTATGAGTTGGATGTCTGAGAATGCCAGGTAGGTAAAGTCCTTGATTTGCATTCAGCATGGTTGGACCGATAGATATGGAGGGTGGGTGGTATTCTTGTGGGGGTGCAGGTTGTTGGAGGATGACAGTTTTTAAGCTGACCTCCAGACCGAAATGTTCTGTGGCCTTAGCAAAACAGGACATTACTTGCTGTAGTTTCCTTACTAGTTTTATTGTGGTTTCACTGTGGGAGTTGTTTCGGTCAAATAAGTTGCCACTTGAACATGCGTGGATGTATAGGCTTTTGGTGTTATTGTCGTTGCCAATCCTGACTCTGCCAAGTTGAGCTTCTGTAGGATCTTCGAAAGGCCCGATCTACCTACTGTGTCAAACAATACAGCCCTTTTTTTTTTCTCATGGTACTTTTCCTGGATTTGTCTTAGGACAAAGACCATGTCGTTGTTCCACAGTCTGCTCTGAAACCACATTGGCTCTCAGGGAGATGGTCACCAGCAACCTCTCCTAGTAGTCTATACAGCAGAATCCACATAAGGATTTTGTCAGCAATAGAGAGCAGGGTTGAGCAGTCTTGACTTTTCACCATTGTTTTTGTAGAGGGTAAAGCGTCTGCATCTTCGGGTAGTCTGACTTGGTCCCAGATGAGGAGTTCATGGAGCCATGCGTGTAGAGCTGGGACTCCATACTTCCAGATCTCAGGAGAGATGCTGTCTACGCCTGCAGTTTTGCCACACTTCAGTTTCTCAATCACTTTCTTAATTTCTTGGCACAGCATCCAGTTCCATTTTTGCTGGTAGTTGAGGTATGCTGTTGATTTCAGTTTCCTGGACCATACAGTTTATATTGAAGAGTGAGTGGAAGTGCTCAGACCAGTGGTTAAGGATGGAGTCATTGTCGGTGTATAGTACTGCCACATTCGAGCTGTGTAAGGTGTTTTAGGCTTGGTAGGAAGGGCCATATACTGCTTTTAGCGCTTGGTTTTGGTCTTGACATCTTTAAATTCTTGGGGTAGTCTGACCTGGTCACCTCTCATTTTGTTGTCAGGGAGGCTACTAAAATTTTCCGCTTGTAAGAACTTCTCTGTAGCAGTTTCATTTGTTTTCTTTACTCTTAAGATAAATGATTAATGTTTAAAATGATGGGTTTTAAAGAAAATCATTGATTTCTTTCTCGGGCAAATATTTGTTTGAAGCAGTTTTATCCTCTTAGTGTTTGCCAATAGTTATATAATACATATATATATATATGACCTGGGTTGTACGAAATGGAGATTTTATTCCAAGACTTTTTCCATTCAGTAGTTTCATTCTGTTTTTGCATGTACTGTATATGCCAGTATATAAGATGGACATTTAATTTAAAAAACAAAAACTATGCAAATATTACACTGCATAACAATGCACTGGTATTATGACTATTGGGCCGTCTACAGAAGCTCAATATGGACAGTTATGGGGCTTGGATGAGTAAGCAGTAATCCTCCCAATACTTTTGTAAACCATTCATCTCATAGTCCTGTATATACAGTAATTACAATTTCTCGTATTTTTTCAAAGAAGTAGTTATGTCTATGTACACACTTACAAGTGTGCTTATTAGAAACAGTCAACCAGAACTGTCAACATAGGTTTCTTCAGTTTTTAAGCTGGTCTGGCTGGCTATATATCATGTGAAAGGCCGCACCAATGGAGCTAGAGGGCTGAAAATTTAAACATTTACTCCTTATGTCTAGAAAAAACTTTTTATAAGTTTATGCTAAATTGATCCTCAGTTTATGTCCGGCAGCATTCATGCTTGGCGAGAGAAGTAACTTGTTCATTGATCACCCCCTTTTCCAATTTTTTTAATTGATCACCTCCAACAGGGTATACTGCCAAAAGACATTGGTAATGTGATGGTTTCTATTGAATGACTAACCAAACCTGTACATTATTTTTTTGGTCTCACCACCTCATACGTGGGAAGTAATCACTGCCGGTGAAAGTTTCTGCAGTGATCTACTTAATTTGGCAGTGAGATGTTTCAAATAAGTCTTTTGACATATTTATTTTTTTTTTATAGCACTAGGCTAGCTTACTTTGCTTCTCCAAGGGGAGTAAACTTTGAATACCTATTTCCTCGTAACCCTCATCCTGTTCTTTCTGTGTCAAAATATGTCTTGTTCTGTTGAAAAGTACAAATGATATATGATAGCTTCCATTGCAGATGAAAGTGCCCTGCAGGTGTCAACACTTATTGATGCATGATAGATCTGCTATAGTTTTGAAAATTTAGACCACCTTTGAAATAGGGATTTGAGTTTCTTTGGTTTAAACTAAGTCTGGCACAAGACCATGGTTTTTCAATGGTTTGTGGATTTAACTTAACTCCCAAATTTTGTAAAAAGCAATAGGCAAACAAGGAGTCGCTGATATTTGAATTATTGGTTTCCTTGAAGATCTATAAGCAGACTGTTTTTATGAGATTTAGCATGTAAATAAAACTGGCTTTTAAAGAATCTGTATCTTAAAAGACAAAGAATTTCAATAGATATTAAAATTAGATCATTTTTTTGATTTTGGTACTTGCTAAAAATATGTTTTGAGAATTTGTACTTGCTAAAAGAAAAAATAGTTTGATCGTTTGGTACCTGTATGTTTTGATTTTCCATATTTAGGACTATTGTCTTAATATATAAAAGAATTCCTGGATCCACCCCCCAATTTAATCAATTATCTTTAGCCCATGATCCACCCCGTTAAGTAAATATTCTCTCATCTGATTGAATTATTCCCCTTAGATAGAAGAGTACTTATCGACTTCCAGTAAGGCACCACTGTTTATGTTCTGGGTTGAGAGAAGCCATTTTGGAGGGTTTTAAGAGATTGAGAAGACATGTGTTGTTGACCGCAGTCATTGTAAATGTATGAATAAATTGGATCTGTGAGTACATCTTCTGTTGCATTTTAAATCTGTTGATATCTGTCATTATAACAACCTTACACACCCTTCCACAAAATGTTGTTGAAATTTGAGAACTTTTGGAGCTATTGTGTGGATAAACAAACATGAGCCAATACGTATACCTCTTCCAACTTTGTTGGCTGAGGTAATTACAATTGAAAGGAAATAAAGACAAAAATATAAAGTTTAAAACATAATTTGTAATGAAATGAGATATTTAAACAGAAGGCTGCAAAAAATTTGTGGCGTGGAAATGGACTTGCCTAGAGGAAAAAGACCCTGCACGGCCTGTTGTCTGTTCTGTTCTGTGGAAGGTCCAGGAAGCAAAATCATGAATGAATGAGTCGCTGATAGATATGGACGAGGTGGAGCGTCAGTGACCTGTATGTGGAGCGCTAGCAACCTGGATGTGGCGAGCTTTCAGATATAAAAGGCCAGGCAGCGACAATTCGTCAGTCAGGGCTGGAGTTGTACTGTGAATTACGTTGGTAGCGTCTCGGATTTCGTGACAGTGATGATAGCTTACCAGTGATAAGCAAGGAGGTGTCCCTTGAAAGTGTCATTCCGATGCTGCAACTTTGACGTGCCATTTGACTTATTGTCTGTGTTTTCCCCCCAGTCCTTGGAAACTACAAAATTATGAATTGTATTCATGGAATCTGAATTGATTTGAAATGAATGCTGCGCATTAAGTTGGCATTTTCAATGTGTAGAGTTAGAGAAGAGCTGGATTGCATTGATAGAAATAAAGCCAAATGACTATAACAAGATTTGAACCTGATGAAGACACTTGAGTGTGCAATAAACAGCATCTTAGGCAGGGCTGGATTAAGACCACAATGGGCCCTACTCCACTCGTAATTTGGGGGCCCACCAATATATATATATCAGATTTTTAAGAAAATAAAGACTTACTATTTAATAAATTCAAATTTCTATTTTTGAATAAATAAGAAATTGTTAAAGTAATACAAACATTTTTGGCCCCACAAATAAATAGCAATGTCTTGAGCCCTACACCGTGGTGTAGTTTGTATATAGGCTAATCCGGCTCTGATATTAGGTTGATGGGGTTTGAAGCGAACATGATTTTATATATAATTACAAAATAGAATAAGTTAAATAATTAGTGCTTACAAAAGAATGATGTTTCTAAATTGTCTGTTCTTCTATCACTCAGGCTTGTTCATGAAATGCTTAAAGAAAAATCTAATATTCTGTCTTTGTTGGTGTATTAACTGTTTATTTGGACAAAGTGATTCTGTATGTCAGTCCATCTGTCTAATCTTGCTGATAAAAGTCTACCTTAATCGACAACATGACTCGAATACCGTAATAGTGTAGGGGAAAAAGTTACTGGAATCGAAAATAGATATACTCAAAGCAATATTATATATCCAAACTTTCCTTTTGACAATTCTCACTGCCATAATATGCAGTATGCATGGCTTTGAGAATGCCCAGTGGCACTTTTAACGATGGAAAAAGGTGAAGCTGTGTTCAAGCGGGCATGTTACATAGTTCTTTTTTGTTGTCTTTTTCAGCATATATCTGGAGGCTGTAGAAATGCAAAACAAATTTTACTTCACCTTTTTATTAATTTTTCCTTTTGTATTTTATTTTTATTTTATTTTTTTTTTTTCTGAACATTTCATTTAAACTTATTCTTTGTAAAATGCCAATGCACGTTTTAAAAAATCTCCCTTTTTCTTTCTTTGTGTTTTTGGTTTTGGAATTTTCTATTGTGATCTTCACTTCAGGTTCAAATAACATTATTATTTTTTCTATTTTCCGTTTTTATTTATCTTTTTCCTTTTTCTTTCTTTTGGAAAAATTTATTGTGACAATTTAGTCATTATTGTGAGATGCTATTACGTGTCTCTTTTCACTCTGTTAAGAAAAGTAAAAAAACTCAGTTCTCCAAAACAAAGAAGCATTTTGAATAAAACCCAAATGACAAATTCATGAAATAACACTAACAGTGGGTCGCCCTTTCTTTGAAAAAATTTAAAAGAAAGAAAACCTTGACAAACTCTTATTTATTTTGAGGTGGTATTTCTCTATTTCCTTTGTTTTGTTCTCCTAATTTTCAATTTTATTATTTAAAATTTTTCGCAATGTTTGAGAAAATTCTTTTTTTCCATTTTTATTCTTGGAGCCTTATTCATTCGACAATTTCCTTCGAGCTGGGTGTCAAGTGTTGAATATTCCTGAAATAATTGTCAAAGAATTTCACTTTTTTTTCCCCAGTTTGTGTAAAATATATTTGTCACTTCCTGGTGAAACACCTCAAAAAATAAACATAAATGTTTCTTTTAAATAGAAAATATATATATATATGACATTTTTTATGTTTATCAGTAAGCTCACAAATATATTAATAACTGACAAACATCCTCAAACATTAAAATTTAAACTTTAGAAAAACAAATTGTACTCTGGTGATAGCTTAATGGTTAGACATTGTAAGTAATGTGAAAAGGTTTGAGTTCAATATCTGGTATTGCTTTTGTGAAGTTCTTTATTAATATACATCAATATGTTATGTGTATTTAATATTAATACATTTTTTCACTGATACATTTATAGAAAAAAAGGATGTTTTTGTGGGAGATACACACACACACACACACATATATATAATTTTATCAAATGGAACAGTTACAAGTTTTTTGTTTCACGTAATCTGACTGCATTTTTCAAACTGAAAATTAAAAATTGTAATGGTTTTCTATAGAATTAGTTGGGATGACAAATGCTGCTTATGTAAGTCATCGCGTTTTTTGAAAAAGAATACCACACAATAAATATATATATCCACTTGAATAATCCAGAAGGTGAAACCAGTTGTACAGCTTGTTGTGGATCAATAAAGCAATATCATGTATATTACGGCTCTACGTATTGAGCATTCTATAAATAACCACGGTCTAATGAATTATTTTGACACAGTAGTGTGACAATTTGATGCAAACGGATTATATATATATATATATGAACGAGTGGCATAAACGTGAATAATGAAACAAGCTCCAAGATCAACTTTGATGATAGATAAAAAATTTTTGAAAACCTGGACATGCAATCTTTGGACTTTTGCAAAACAAACTCCTCTTTAATATCATAATGCTCATGCATAGTTTTGAGTGAAAAAGGCAGTTATATGTTTAGTAAATATATAATGGGCTTGTATGCATTTCTGAAATATTTAGATAAATTCACAATTTTAAAGTCCAACTAAACATAGTAATTTATTTATTCTCAGAATAAAGGGTTGTATTGAGAGAGCACACAAAAAAACTGTTGAAGGAAGTAAGGGCTACTTCCTTCAACGTTTTTTTAAAAAAGTTTGTTGTTTAATTTGGGAAAGATCGTTTTGAAATCTAAACTGTCTTTGATTTTATCCAATTTTCAATATCCATTGTTTGGTCTCTGCTTTCATGTATCTGAGGATCATTGATCACAAAAATTACATGATAAACAGAAATCTTTTTCAAATTGAGACAAAAATAATAACAAGGCTTTTATTTTTGCTCTTCATCATACATCAGATGTCAATATTAATCCAAAAAAACTTAAATGACAAATTCATGAAATAACACAAACAGCAGGTTGCTTTTGTTTGAAAGGGGAAAACCATGACGATTCCTTGTTAATGTGGCATGAATTATAAAAACATTTTAATTCACTCAAAAAAATATCTCTCCAGTGCCAAAATAATAGCTGCACAGTTAAGTCATCAAGCCATCTCTGGAATAGATATACTTATTTTCAGGAATTAACCTTTGCTCAGAAGCTGGTTTCTTGCATTTGTTGACAAGAAAAAAAGCATCCTCTGTATATGGAGGGAAAAGGTCTGATATGACAGTCAAATTATGATCATATCTTTGGCTAATTTATTCATTAGCAAATACTAGAGTATATACTTTATGATAAGCAAATACTAATACATACTCTTTATTGGTAAGCAAAAACTAGTACATATACTTTAAAACTATCAGATTGCCACAAAATAATTCAGTTTGTACTCATATCAGTTGCAAATGAAATAAGTTTTTATAATTCTTTTTGTACCAATCTTTTCTCATATTGTTTGCTTGAAACTTTATAAAATGGAACTCCAAGAGCTTATTATTGCTATTTTATGTTTTTTTAAGGATTTTGCATCAAAATTGAAGCATTTTAATTTATTTTGCTGTATTAAAATATACAAAATAAATCAAAACTCTTCTCAATTATTGATTGTGTAAGGTTGTTATAATGACAAATATTAACAGATTTAAAATGTAACAAAAGACGTACTCACACAGATCCAATTTATTCATACATATTTACAATGACTGCACTCAACACATGTGTCTTCTCAATCTTCTAAAACCAATATTTCTCCCTCGGCCATGAGGACGTAAACAATCTGAAGCCACTGTTTATGTCCTCTGAATCGAGTTATTCCGCTTAGACAGGAGAGCGCTTATTGACTTCCGGTCAGACAATGAGAATACTTAGTTAACAGATTGGTCCCTGTCAAGGCTGACAATGTGAGTACCAGCTTTTTGCTTCTACTGCCTGGGCAAGTAAAGTAGTAATAGGAGTGCACTCACTCACCCACTCTCCTCTTTATCAACTGATGAATTTTGTCAAGATATCTAGCGAGATAGGGATTCATGCCTTTCCCAAAGGCATTAGTGTGAAGTGAACTCAACCTCTATCCAACAAGCATCTTTCATGTTGATATCCGTTATACCACTATCAAACCTATATAATTAATAGAATTAATTCTTGGTGCTTGCCTAGTGGCTGAGAGAGTTGTATATGCTCTACTGGTGCCAGTGGTTGGTATTTAAGCCCAGGTAAAAGTCTTTCAAGGATTTCAAATGTTGATTTTTAAGGTAGGCAAGCAAGTCCTCCCCATTTGGAATATTTGAAGAACACAATTTTATTACTCTCATTCTCTCCACTTGGTCTTGTGCCAGCCATACTAAACACTTAAGTAAATATTGATAGAATTTTATTACTTGGAATAGAAGAAAAACAAAATTGAACCAGATGTGGGGATTTTGAGATGAATACCTTCAGCAAGTTCTAAGAAGAAACACATTGGTCATTTTGTGATTCAAGCGTTTTCATATTTTGATGAATATCTTCCAAACCATAAAACAACAAGAATAAAAATTGATTGTTCAATTTTATGAAACACATTGAATTAATTCTGCTTTATGGTAGTTTTCTATAGTAAACCCAGTTTTTCTTTCTTTCATAAAATACACATTTTTTCCAATTTCCATAATTCCTTTTGTTTCTTTTGTTTTAAAAAAGAGATTAGTCTATGTCAGTGGTCCCCAACCTTTTCGAGTCATTC
>VCCN01004112.1:5171587-5184179 GCA_006491835.1 Architeuthis dux | reverse complement strand
CACAGATATATACATACATATGATATTTTTTTTTATAAAGCGATTATAAAAGTGTACACATAGGAACATGTATAATCACTTTCTTTCATGGCGACGTATATATTTATCTATAATGAATATATGTCATAAATGCACACATATCCAGAAGCAAAGATTCTGAAATATACACCAATATAGTTTGTTCATAAAATTCCTTGAATGCTAAAATATACCATTTATTGACAAGTAAGTGTTTTGAAGTTGGTCCCTGTCTCCTCTTTATTTCGGTCCCCATCCCTGAAGTGATAACAGTGATAAACAGAGCAGAAGGCTATATTACATTAGTTCACTAATGACAGTCAACCTAGTTTGGTTTGACCTGCAGCGTTATATATGGGTGAACAACCTTTTTATCTTCAAACTTAATGCGCTGCCATAACACATAAATTTGTGTATGTGTTTATCCCGGATCTCCGTTCGCGGAGCCAAGCCGTCATGTATATATACGTATTAGAATTCTTATCACAGTGCAGTAGTTTTTGTTTTTGCTGTTTCTCACTCAGCATCAATACATTTATCTTTATTTGTGTTTTGAAAATATTTACATCTGTGGATATTTGGCTGTATCCTTTCTCTCTCTCTGCTCTTCTCTCTCTGCTCTTTTCTCTTTTGCTTTCTTCCTTTCTTTCCCATCCTACTCTAAGATAAGAATCAGGAAAGTTATTTCTGTCTATTACTTCCATTCTACTAAACTGAACAAACAACCTGCCTCATTTGTCAATCCTTCTTTTTCAACTGTTCTCCAATGAAAGAACCTACTAAAATTTAGAGTCCAAGGATTACGTTCTTGTTTTCATATTTTTTAAAAAGATTATTGTTGGACATTTTAAACCTGGTCTGCATAAATCTTGGTGTCGTCCCTATCATTGACTTCACAGTTGATTTGCTGGTTTCTCAGGCTGATCACTTGGGTCACAAACAGGATGTTTGGTCATCAAAGAATTCTATGTAATTCAAAGAATGTGGTTGTTCTCTACAAATGCAAACACATTCTCTTTTTCCAGTTTTCAAGTTGATATGACAATATGTCAGGCTTGCTTTTAATTTATTTGTTAATTGTATAATTATAGCATAGAGTAAAACTTTAGAATTTATATTCCTCTTTTTCTCTTTATCAAATTTACTTTTAAACAAGGACTCTATTCGCTTTCACTTTTATGTGTCATTGATAAGTTTATAATTATTATAAATATCTTGCTTGCCAACTATCTGTGTTTGTGTGTGTGTGTGTGTTTGTATATATTCGAGGTGTCTTTAAAGAAACAAAATTTTTAAAACAGTGTGCCAATGAGAGTTTTACCCTGCCACTGACCTTAAAAAACTGCATCAAGCTATGTTGGTTAGTTTTTAAGCCACAGACACATTCACTCTGGGATGTGTAGCTAAAAAATTAACAAACATAGCTTGATGCAGTTTTTTTATACAAAGGTCAGTTACATAACATTAGTCATGAGCTAAACGAAAACTCGAAAACGTCCCAATGGTGCACTGTTTTAAAAGTTTTTTTTTTCACGGACACACCTGTGTATGTGTGTCTGTTTTTGTTCTTGGTCAGACAAATCAACTCAAAATAACAAGAGAAGGCTGTCTTTCTAGGTTATTTTTAATGTGTGTGTGTGTGTAATAATGTCAAAGCATATCTGTTTAACTGATCTGAGAAACTTGTCTATAGATGATGATGCATTGTTTAAAATATATTCAGAGTATGGTGCTCATGCTATTCATGAAATATATTGATTTCTTTCTCCTGATCAGCTGAAACCTCTATCATTATTTACTAAGCTCAGCTTAATAAAGCACAATACCACAAGTGTTGGGAACCCACTGAGAATCAAACTCAATACAGCAATAATAGTTTGTAAGACAAACTTGCTAACCATTGCTCAATTGCAGGGCATCCACCCTTTTTATTATTAAGTAACATTCAAGGAAAGACTTTTTAAAAAATCTGACTTGGATCAGACTGATAGGATGGACAAGGTTTGAAAAATGTTTAAATTTACCGCACTCTAACTCCATTGGTGCAGCCTGTACGCATGATACATACTTTAGCCAGCCAGCCATTTCAACATAAAAACTGAAGAAACCTATGTTCACAGTTTCTAATTTTAGCAGACACGTCCTCAGATGTCATCCAAAGTCTGACTGAAATCGTACAAGTTTCTTTCATTCAAAGGCATGTACAAATATATAATGAGCAATAGCTGTAGGGCAAATTCAATTGTCGAGAAACTGACCCTGAACAATGTACTTAAATTCATGATCGCCAATGACGTGTTCCATTTATCCTAACCTATCCACATTGTATCGCATTTCTTTCTGACCCTACCAATAACTAGCGCAGTTGTGGAATGGTCCTTTAGCCGGCTCAGTTACATAAAGTTGTACCTTCGTTCTACAATGGGCAAGGATAGATTCTCAGGGTTAGCTTTGCTCTCCATTGAGAGACAGCTGGCTATTGAGCTGGATTATAATTAAGTAATAGATAACTTTGCAAGAATGAAGCTTAGACGAAACAGGCTGTTGTAGTTGCTTCATACATTTTTCATATTGCTTTTTGTTTTCATTGTACATTTAAAATGTGAAATAATTAAATAACACATAATTTTATTTTTTATTTTAAATTCAAAATAACAGTTAGGTACTTCTTTAAAACTGTATCTTCCTTATGTTTTGATTTTAAATACAAAATAAAAATGTATAATGAATTTTTTAATTATTTGGTACTTGCTCCCCCTAACTTAAAGACCTGGCGCCACCCCTGCTGGCAACCTTGCACTTCCAATATCCTGTGATATGACTTGAATTATTCTCTCCCTCATCACAGTGAATGAAAACTGATGTCTGAATTTGGGTAGGTATGGCTCTGTAGTTCTACAAAGACTGAAATCAAGGAGGCCAGAAAAATCAATCTGAAATGCTCGGCTGATCAGAATGACGATCCTAGATTGTTTTGAGAGAAGGGAAGCACTTGGAAGTACATGAAACTAGAACAAATGATTCTTCGTTTTGGATCAATATCCACATAAGCTGTTAAAATCAAAATAAAGTTAATTGATTGATTTAAAGCCAAGAAAGCAATGTACAAGTAAAATTGACTTAATTAAGGAGTAGGCTGTTAAAAGTAAAATTGAATGAAAGATGAATCATTTGAAAAGATGTTAAAATTAATTTACTAAATTAAGGTGTGAGCTGTTAAAATAAAATTAAGGAAGAGGCATTCAGCAAAAGAAAATTGACTGAATTGAAAAATAAGCTGTTAAATTTAATTTACTTATTTAATAAGTCACCACTTCATCAAATAAGGTGCTAATAAAACTTTTTAAAAAAAGCTCCTAAAACACTTCTTTCTTTATTACAGATAAAACATTTTTCCCAATTGTGGTCTTTATATTGGAAAATGCATTTATTTTTATAAAAATTTATAATTTCAAACTGATTTCTTAAATATACAGGTATACCTTGGTTATTGCGGTTAATTTGTTCCAAGATTTTCCGTACTATTCAAAACTCCACTGTTCAAGTTATAATTTAATGTGTTTTTTTTCTTTAGTTTATACTTGTTTAGATTAATTTGTACAGCAATACCATGACCGTACTACATCAAAATCTGCACTTATCGAAACCGCACTATTCAAGTTGTTCCTGTAGTGTTTTTATGTTCAGTTAGTGTTGGGTGAACTTTGTCATATCTATTTGTGTTTCTGAATCTCATTGTTCTCTGAATAAACCCATCCATTTTTATTTTCTCAGATTCTTTTTTGTCTCTCTTTCTTTATAGCCATTTATTTTGTCATGAGGAATTTAGATGCCCCGTCATTTTGTCCTCCATAAGTTTTCTTTCAAAAGATCACTTTTTTATTCTCCAAATGTGAACTTGGCTATTAAAAACAATGCTTGAGTATTGTTAGGACAGAAAGTATGCAAAATCTATGAATATTGCATGTTTGAAGAAAGAAAAGGAAAAAAGACAGTTAAAAAAATTATCTCATGATAAATATCACCATTAATCCATTTATGAAAGCTGCTTAGAGCATATGACTGTATGACATAAAGTACAGAGTTCAATTCCTAATGTTAGGGGTTGGTAAGAATCTTTACAATTTTTATCTTTTTGTCGCTGTTAATTTTTAATTTTGGATTCTGCCTGGTTAATCATTAATCTCAGAGGAGAGAAGGCAGAATCTGTTATGCATGACTCTTTAGAATCTGGCATGTGTTTGGCAAATAGATTTCTCCAGTTCTCCCACTGGCATCATTTTCAATAAGATCCATGTCATCTAATTTTATTTTCAATTGAAATTAGAAATATCTTTTTGTATCAGGAAGCATATTTTCAGAATAATTATTAATACATTTTTTTTTAATAGCTGGACTGTCCCTCTTGAAGGGTGGGTGTACTAGGACAATTTATCTGCCTATCTCTACAAGTAGTTGCATGGCTATGCCTTCTGATATCATGACGGCACTAAATCACTGCATTAACAAATCAGCAATGGCTTCAAAGATTTGATGTGCATATACCATATATGCTGGCGTATAAGTCGACCCCAAAATTAAGGTATTAATTCAAGTTTACTCCCGGCCCTGTTGGCTGGGGCCTAGAATACGCCGACTGCATACTCTGCAGAGGGGTAAGCCCCCCCTCCTCCCCCAACAGGGGCCACCTGTTTTTTCAACAAAGTCAACAAAATAACCTTTCACCAAAGTCGCAAGACTCTATTTTGGGGGAATTTTAAACTGATTTCTGCATTAAATGACCCATCAAGGATTGATATGCTGCTAAACAAATCAATCAAGTTTAGTCCAATATTCGCAAAGATCAGTCAACTCTCCAAAATAAGGCAGCACTGCATCCATCAGATTGTCAAGTTCATAGGGGCTAAACAGACTAATATGATCCATTAGGCAAAATTCTTTATGCTTAAAAAGTCGACATATGCTGGTATATACAGTATCCGATGAAAAAAAACAACTGAGTCATTAAAAAGCATCATGTAGATGGCTACCCAAGTTTTGTTGGGCAATCTTAGTGGTATAAAAAAAACCCATCTGTCTCAAGAGCAGTAGAAAATATTAGCAGGAAGTTGCCAACGGTTGATTATGTGTGACAAAAACCAACACTGAAACATGTTGCATCACAATTCTCTTGTATTAAAATAGAAAGATAATCTGAGTTACTTTTGATTTTACCCTTGAATCAAATTAGAAAATGCAATATAGATGTATTGCCTACAACATTTAGTTGGTAAAGGAACTTTCTGAAAAATTTAAGTCTATTAGTTGTGCAGAATGATTTATAAAGTGATTCCAGATAGATTCAGACTAGTTTTATTGGCTGTCCAGAAATCCACATGTACATAAATTCTGATATCTGGAATTGTATCACAAGTAAAGTGTAGGGATGTACATTTTCAGAAATAACAAAATAAATAAGGGGATTATTACTAATCAACAATTCAGCTTTATCTTTTCATTTGGGATTTTTAATTTTCTATTTACATTTGACAAAAAATATGGAAATAATTAACTGAATTTTTTTAAGGTATTCTTGTGATAAAGAAAGGAATAAAGGTCCCTTGAACACAAGGTTACAACTTATTGTAAGACTGTTCAAAAACAACCTGTAGTGCCTATTTCATTTTGTGCAAGGTTTAAATTGTCATCGTCACTTTACTTGAAATAACGCAATACAATCTTAGTGCAGTTATTCAATTAGGAAACTGACTTTTTCCCCACAAGTCAATTCCTTTCATCTTCTAATTGTTATTGTTTCAATGGAAATCTGCATTTTACTTGCAAGAACTCTGTTTATATCCTTTATAATGTTTTTATTCAATACTTGTATAAAATCTGTTCATAATTGAAAATTTCCTAATTCTGAACAAGCTACTTCTATTCATGTACTCAGAAAAGAATTTAAAAAGAGATAAAAATAATATAAGCGCTCAAATATTTCTCAGTTGATTTCTTTTCTAATCTCCATGTGTGCTTTTCATAATCATCACCATTTAGTTTAAAAATTCTATTATTATTTCACCTGTAATGGCATAAGATGCTTTAAAAAAAAAAATATTAAGCAGATGTGAATCATGTATTGCTTTACATGTTTATGTATGGATTCTATTTAGAACTTGAGTTTATATTAGGTGTTTCACACTGCAAGTAAATCTTGAAATGTACATCAAAACACCCCATGTAAAATGGAATCTACAATAAATTTATATTCAGATAGTTCCTCGGACGATTGAACTCCTCCTTGTTGTTGTTTGTGTTGTTAGCACAATGTTTTGGCTGATCCATTCTTTGGCCTTCCTCAGATGTAATATCCAAATGTGATGGGATAAGCCACATCGGGTTGAACTCTGCACTTTCCAAGATGTGGCTTCCGTAAGGATAAAGAAACACCCAAGAAAGAAACCTAGTAGGAATAGTAACTCAAAAATGCAAAAAAAATGGAGTTTGATCGTTTTTCCAGTGAGGTCTTCAATAATATATATATATCATGCCAAGAAATCTTTTTTTTTAATGTTCATTAAATATTGGCCAGGCATACTCTTTGAATTCACAATAGCTGAAAATAATCAAAATATTTAAATAGACATTCTACTAGCTTGAAATTGTTTGAAAAGTCAGTTGTTATCTGTTTTCTACAGATTTTTCCTTACTATTTTGTGAATTTACATATCTATCCATTCCTTCTAAGTGCAAAAGCTAGATTTATTTTACCAAAAAAATTTACTAAACCTTGATTTTAAACTTGAAGATTGAAGAGAAATATCCTCTACTCAAAATATTTCTGCTAAAAATTCTGTTAAAAATGGTTGTAAAATTTCTAAATTTACATCTGCTATCTGAATTTAGAAAATTGTCTCACAAATAATTATAATAAAGACATCAACAACTTTAATCAGTGCTTAATCCCCATATAAATCCTGTGTTGAGAGTATGATCTCATTTGTATGGAATCATAGTTGGCTCATTTGATGTTAATCTAGTTGTTCTTAGTCTGATTTTACACAGGATTTTTCTCTTTTATTGTCTCTTGGAATGTTGACCTTTGTGTGCTTTTATTTAAACAATCTTAGCTAATTATTCATAAGCTGCCTTGAGAGCCTCTATATTTTTCAATGTATCTTTATTTCTGGTTATTACATAATATGATTAACAAATAACAATAATGATGTTGCTTTAAACTATAGGAATGTAAATAACAAGAAAAATAATCTAAATGGAAAGAGATAGGTAGGAAAAGAAAAAAAACAAACACCTAGGAGGCTGCAAAGGAATTTAAATGGTGATTAAGAACACATGAGAATTAGAGATAAATATGATAGTAAAATGTAATAATAATAATAAGCGTAATACTAACTAGCATTGCAAGGGAAATTATGAATCACCACCACCCATGTTTCTTTTTCTTGTAAATTAAACAGTGGTGGTGGTAAAATTAAGTTACCTTGATGAAAATGCTACCAGTAAGGTTTGAACCATAAATTCATGATTTAAAAACCTGCATGAATGTGGCCGGACACAAACTAGGGATAAATTTAGGATAAACTTACATTGTAAATTGAATCCTCACTAAAAACCTATTTTGGAGGGGAATTTTCAAAAAAAAACAAAAAAACGTTTTCTCTACTCATTGAGGGGAGTGTGTGTGCAAAATTTCAAGTTTCTACTATGAATGGTTAAGGCTGGGCGAAGTCATAGATACATATAAATGTCAGAACAAATGAATAACCTAAACTCAGCAACAGTGTTTAAACCGGTCTGTTGTGGGTAGCAGTGATTAACAAGACAAGGTACAATGTGATTTATAAATTTCTGGAAGCGGAATACTATTTTGAAAATATGGTAACTTAATGCAGAAGAATGCTAATGAAAACTACTGATGAGAAATCTTAAGAATTATCATCAATCAAGTGTGTTGGATCTAGCTGACTCCCCACGGGAGCAAAATGTGACACAAGGTCAAAGTGAGTGCAAACAGAAAGTGTGTTTATCATTTCAGATTTCATTCTGAAACTTCATTAGGTAGAGCCAATTATAACAGCAGCAGACAAAATTGATGTGTTTTTTTCCTATTTTGATAAGTAACAAGGGATGTTGTAAACCGAACTGGGAAACACACATGCTCTTTTCATTGGTCATATGTAAAAAGATACTGATACAAATTTATCTTAATATTATGGCATAGGTGATTTTTTTTTTTTTTTTTTTTTTTTTTTTTTTTTTCTTCCAAATTTAACTAATTAAGAAGGCAGGCTGGATAGCAGGATATCCATAGTGTTCAGTAAACAGATAGAATAAGTCCTACAACTAAATCTACTCTGTATCGTTCAAGATCTTTGTTAAAAAAAAATTAACCTTGAAAAACGATACCAGACTTGTACAAATGAACTTTTCACAGAGGCGAGTAGAAAAAAATTTAATTTTCATTAGTGGCATTTTGAACTGTGATGCTTGAAAATTGAACGCAGAATTTCATACTTTCCCTGAAATGGTGTAAATGTTTTTATCCATTGTCATGTAATCTTGTTTAGGCTATCAGTGTTAAGTGGGCATAAAAGAAAGGTAGTTTGAGAAAAGATAGTTAGGTAGGTTACTGAGGAGGTAGGAAGATTCTTTGCATATGAAATTAATCCATGTTTCTTCAGTTCTCAAGTTGGTCTGGCTGGCAATGTATGTATCACGCGTACAGGCCGCACCAATGGAGCTAGAGTGCTAAAAATTTAAACATTTACACCTTATGTCTAGAAGAAATGTTGTTTTTTTTTTTTTGTTTTTTTTGTTGAAAATTACTGCCTAAATAGGTTCTATAGGGGTGTTCAGTTTGCTATGTAAGTTTATGCTAAACTGATCCCTTAGTTTGTATCCGCTTGTTTTTTTTTTAAAACTGCTGCCAAAAGATGTTGGTCGCATGACAGTTTCTATTGAGTGACTAACCAGACCTGTTTGTATAACATTTAGATAAAAACATGGCCGGGCAATGAAGATTGGAAGTGAAATGTGAGAGAATGAAAAGATACAGGCAAAGGGTGGACAGAAGCATAAGATAATGGATAATCTTAGTTGTCAACATCCATGGAATTTCCACAGCTAGTTATCATCATCATCATCATTATCATCAAGAAGAAAAAATCATTCTCAAAAAAATAAAATGACTTTCTGAATTCTATGCTTGATTTTTCTTTATTTCTTTTTTTTAAAAATTGTGATTAATTCTGCATGTTCAAATTTAGAAGGAAAAAAAGAATTATTTAAAGAATACAAGAAACAATGATGATTTTGGTACCTAAAATAAAACATTGCCAAGATCGTAATGAGCAAGATAAAACTACCCAGAAAATAGACATATATAAATTGAAATGAGATTGGCAGAAAGATTGGGTCATGGTTTTTGCAAATCATAATAATAATAATAAGTTATAATAGGTGAAGTAGAATCATTATTAATAGAAAAGGGAAAAAGGAGAAGCAGAAAGGAGATAATAATAGTTATAATCACATTATTGGAAGAGACAAAATGGAACTAATGAATAGAAACCGTCATATGACCAATGTCTTTTAGCAGCATGCCGTGTTGGGGATGATCAATTAAAAAATTGGAAAAAGGCGTGATAATGAATAAATTATTTCTCTAGCCCTTTGTTAGGCAATGATAACTGAGTTTTAAAAAAACGAGCAGGAATGCTGCCAGACACAAACTGATCAATTTAACATAAACTTATATTGCAAATTGAACCCCCCCCCCTCTAAAAATCTATTTTGGGGAGAATTTTCAAAAAAAATCATTTTTTCTAAACAAAAGTAGTGAATTTGGGAATTTTCAGCTTGCTAGCTCCATTGGTGCGGCCTGTGTGCATAATAGATTCATAGCCAGCCAGACCAACTTGAAAACTGAAGAAACCTATGTTGACAGTTTTGGTTGACTGTTTCTAATAGAATAGAGATGTAAGAAAATATTTCATCATTAATAAATTAAAAAAATAAAAGTGCAATGATAAATAAATAATATTAATATTCATAACACTAATAGAAAACTCACAATTCAAATAATAATGAGTTTAATGAAATTGTGTAAAAAGAAAATCCAGTTTTATTATTCATGTTGCAAAGACATTTTTACAAGAGGCAGAAAACAAAAATGAAAAACTTTTAATGTAACAATTATATCATTATCAGAAGGATTTGTTATTATTACTTGAGCTGCGGAAGTGTTTGGCTTTGTATTAATGTTTTAATTAACTTATTATCCTTGTTGACATGGAAGAGATTAGAAAAAAAAGAAGAATCCAAACAGAATGAAAATATCCCCAAACTAGATGTGAAAGAAGTAAATTTTGCAAGCATTTCTGTGTAGAGACCAAAACAGAAAACCCATGCCTACAGAGAGAAAGATTGAACGCTTAAAAAAAAAACACAAACAAAACCAAAAAAAAACAATAAAAGAATGAAAATAACCGACTGGCAAAATCTAACGGGACTTCTGCAAACTATCCACATAAGTGTTTATCAACTCCGATGAAATACCCTCGGTATCAATTGTTCATTAATTATATCAAAGTAAAGAAAAAAGTTAATCAGGAAAATAATGAAAAATTTGTTGTTTGTCATTTAAAGAATCTACTTTTTTTTCTTTTCGTTTTCATTAAAAGGAGAATTATTATTACGTTTCAGACATGTCTCTGAAGGGAAGAAAAAAAAAGAAAACAAAAGTTTACTTGTGTTTTCATATGCAAAAATCACAAATTGTATGCAGATTGTTATTTATTAAGAATTTTGTTTTTCAAATATTGATGCTGACAACTAAATTCTTTGAATGGGAAACCTAAAAAATTGAATGATATCAAAGGAAAATATACAACCTCAAGCAAACATGAACAAGGGTTAAAAAATAATTTAATGCAATTTCTTTTTGATGTGGTCTTTATGTTGTTGCGTAATAATTTTAAATGTGTTTATGCTATTATTGTTATGGCCGATCTTTAAGAGTACAGGGTTCCTTCAACATTCTCTGCATCTCGGCTTGTGACTAAAAAGTTTCAGTGTGAATAACAAAGAACTGTAATATTATCTGTTGACATCCCATGAAATCTCTGGTACTATTATAATTATAGGATAGTTGCTGTTTATGTAACTTGTGATATCACAGGTAGGATTTATTAAATAAATAGGTCAAAACTTTAATTCATGTTAATCATTACTTATATAGTGGCACAGCAAGTTCTGGCAGGGAAAAAATTAAAATCATAATGGTTATATTTTAGCACCAACTGCATTTGAACCTCATGATATGTAGGCAAGGTTTTGGCTTTTCTTAGTGTTGCCCAATGACTTGATCACTACTCCACCACACCCCTGCTAAGATTATCATTTTCTGCTCTAACAAATTAAATATTTCTGGTAATAGGGAACATTTTGATAATTGAACACCAAATTCTGCAATTTTTGACCTAAACCTTTTTTTGATCACATTTCAGTACTGTCTGTATGTTGTGCATTAAAAATCAGAAAGAAAGGGATAGTTAGTGGTCAGGAATTGAAGCAAGTGTTTCTGACAGAATAGTACTGTTAAGTATATATAATTGAGAATTTAGCTTGACTCTGTTTTTTTCTGAGATTAGTATAAAATTGTGTGCAAAATGTATCAGTTTAGTCTATAACACAATTTTGAAAGCTGTGATAATTTTTTGTCTTTCATTTTTTATTTCACTTGGTGAGTTTCTTCCGTTAAAAATGTTTAAAAGCATGTAGATTCTGAAAATATTTCTTAGAGATTTTGGAGAAATTAATTACTTTCAGACCTTGACTGTTGGCAGTCTGCAATTTTTATTCATGGAATGAAATTTTGTACAAAAAGGAGTCAGGCTAAATATATGCAACTTGAATGTATAGAATTATTTTGTGTTGTAAAAATACCCAAATAAGCTCAGCTTAGTCTGGCACAAGGTCACATTAATGGATAACCTTGTGATGATCTAACTCAAGCAGCTGTTAAGGCAGACGCCCCTTTTGTTTCATTTCATACAATGATTAATTTTTTATGAGTTTTTATCACCTTATTCTTGAAAAAAAAAAGAAAAGGCAACAAAAAGATGAAGAAAAAACTAGTCAAAATTAATAATGAAAATACTTCATTATAGAATTCAAATAACTTAAGTTGATTATCATCCTCTTTTGATGTCTACAGGGGTCAGGGCTAAATATGCACAATAGAATTTTTTGATATTGCAAGGATACTTGAGAAAAGCTATGATTGGACAATTGCATCCAATAGTAGCTTAAAAGAACTAAGTATTAAAAAAAGAAACCGTTTTAAGTGGATATTATTCAACAAAGTATCTATGGATATAAAGTACTGTAGCAATATACTAAGCCTGACTTAGTCTGGCACAATGCCATAATAGTGAGGCACTCAATGATGTTCAACCTCAATACATGAGCAAATGTTCTGCAAGACAAGCTTGCTGGCACCCTGTGGGGGTGATCAATTAAAAAATTGGGATGATCAATGAATAAGTTACTTCTCTTGCCTTGATCACTAAAA
>VCCN01004112.1:5142927-5159693 GCA_006491835.1 Architeuthis dux | reverse complement strand
GTTCCTTCAAGTAGAAATGGGTCTGGGTTCTTATGGGTTGAGATCCTGATTTTCTCACGCTCCCAAAAATACCTGTCCAATTCTTGCCAAAGCTTCTTGCCAAAGCTTCTTAAACTCAGTTATGGTTTAGGGGTGTAAGAAGGTAAACACGACACCTTGGGAAGTTGTATTTTTTTCTCTTGCTGGTTGGTTGGTGATGAATGCAACTGAAGCTTGAATTTATTTATTTTTAACCCTTGGCTTACTTCACAAAGCTTTTAATTAAAAACAGCATCATTTATTATGTAAATTAATTACTGTCTTTAAGATAGAATGTTAACTTTAGAGCAATGATCTTTCCATATAGTTAGAGTTTTTATCTAGGCTGCTTAAGTTCACTTTTGCACTAATACCCTGGGAAAGACATGAATCCACTTTCCCTGCAATTTGTACCATCACCAGATATCTTGACAAAATATCACTGGTATACCTTGATGGTTGATGGAGAAGAGTGGATGAGTGAGAACTTGGGTAAACCACTCTCCCTTAACTATTTTACCTGCCCAGGCAGTAGCAGTAAAAATCGGTTTTCTCTGTAGTCAACTTTGACAGGGGCCAATAATAAAATATATGCACACTAATATTTCAGTCATCATGTTTCTACCAAAACATGTTTCACACACATGTATCTGTGAACATGCATGGACTCAGACATATTGACACACATGTACACAAGTTCCTCAAATATGCAAATGCAGATCTGAACATAATGTGAATGAACATTGAAATATAAACATAATCCACCACATTCTTCTTTTATCAGATATTGAAAAGCTACAGTTATTTTAAAGATGTTTAACTCTTTACTTGCTAGAATGAAAGCACACATACCCATTAATGACATGCAGTGAATCATGTAAAAAATACTTGTACAATATAAGATAAGCAACATTTAAGGTGCGTCCCTGTCAGTGGCTCTTGGCCTGATTTCACATTCTTTAATTTGTTTAAACCATTTGAGAAAAAACTCCTACACTTTTATTTATTCTTCTAAACAGATTTCTTTTCAAGAATTCATATTCCCAAAGATTTGAATTTCTTGTTTCTTGTATAGAACTTGTTTAGCAAAAATATTAGAGCAGGATATTAGTACTTTTAGAAATATTATATTACACTTAGGGTATTGATGGTTACCTTGCGACTTAGACAACCATTAGTTTTTCTATCCTCAAAGAATTATCTATGACATTCAATGGCAATAAATAAGGTCCTCTGCTTTTCAACAAGGTATTTAACCAGGACAACTTTGTTGGTTGTTTTATTTGTTTTTGTAATTAGTCATTTTATTCTATTTCAAATATGACATTGAACATTTCAGATTTTATTGAAATATCTTATGCAAACCATGTCACAAAAAAATTGTAGAAATCAAACTTTCTAAAATAATTTAAAGCCATTTATTTTGTGGCATTACATATGACACACCCTAAATTTAGCATCTACTATGTTTGGAAAACAAAATTTAGGGACATTTTTTAGAAGCTGATTTTGAGGGTCCAATTTTGAAAAAAAGTATATCTTTTCTGCAAAATATGGTACTTGAAAAAATGTTGTGATTCCTTCTAACTTTCTTTCTGAATTTTATTAACAACAAAACTAAAGTACCAGAAATAGGACCCAAAGTTATTTTGTATTTTGATACAGAAACTAATAGTATTATTTTGTAACAAATTATTTCTGTTGTTAATAGTTACCTTACTACTGATGGATCCATTAATAATTCCATTGAAATATAAAACTACCCAGGCTATTCAGTGACAAGTAAGATCCAATGCTTTTCTACAAGGTTTGAATTACCACAAGCAATGTTGAACTAGACAACTGTGTTGCTCTTTCTATATCCAAATATTGCAAAATGTAAAAGGTAAAATAGTGGTTGATAAGAGAAGAATTGGCAAGCAGAATATATTTCACAAGGAATATTATCACTTGTGAAGTCCATAGAAATGAAAGATAATGGTATTTTCCCATCAAATATAAATTCATCAATGAATGCCATGATAAAAAAAAAAAATCTGTATTGACATATATGAATTACTCAGTGTCCTCATTCTTAAATTGCAAAGATGCATCATGGAATTTTTATGGGTCTATGATGAAATTAAGGTTGAAAAAAAGATTATATCATTCAGCATTTTATAGTTCATGATAAATTTTATAAGTGCCTAAATAGATTTGATAGCATGTTTATAGACATAGCATGCTGGCAACATTGGTTCCTCGGTAAGATCCCAGAGCAAAGAATTGTGATGTAGGGAGCCTGATGATGTCCGTCTGGCCATCAGTCATTGGAGATTTGTGGTTGTTTTCTACTATGATTAAAATAGTCTTGAATTTTTTTGTGCAAGAATAAAGAATTTTGAAAGAATAAGGAGTTGTTAAAATGGATTAAATCTTAACTTGGACTCTATTTTTCTAAAAGTTCTCCCCTTCTACTGGGGTACCCCTTCGTAAGGATTTTGAGGAAGGCAAAAAGTGAATCTCTAGAAAATGATCTGCTTTTTTTAAAAGGTTGGTATAGAATTAATTATGTGGTTTGTCCATGGCATATATGTATAGAGAACAAAGAAATGTTACCCCAAAAACACAAGTATTTTGAGAAAGAAGGTACAAACCAAATATCTCTTTAATATTGTCATTTTTAAACAGAAAATGATTTAATTTGGAATAATGATTACTTCTGTGGTTTGTCTGCAATAAAAATGTACAGAGAATGTGTAATAATGTACCATATGAAAGTGAGAGTTAAATAAAAAGACTGCCACTTCATTATTTTTAAGTATCTTTACCTGTTAAAAAGAAAGCAAAACATGATAATCATAGATTTGTATTTTTCATGTCTCTATACTTGACATTATCTATAATAAATATTCATAGATTGTTTGTTTTTTCTCCAAAAGATTTTTGGTCATTCTCTTATGATGAGCCGCTTTTTCAGATTTCACACCAAGTTCTTTTCAATGTCTATGGAATTGGCAAAAAGATTAATTGGAAGCAATAAATATTGCATTAAATTTGATTGTCTCAGTTTCCCAGACTTAAGTGTTTGATAATTTATATATAAATAATAAACATTTTGCCTTTTCTCCCTCACACATAGATCTCTATGATTGACAGGCATACACGGATCTATAGATCAAGCTATTAACTTAATTTGTGTCTGTGTGTGTGACTATACCAGTAAAATAACTCCTGTATATATTTGTGCATCTGTGTGTATGTATATATAAATATATATATGCACATATGCATATGTGTACAGGCAGGGACAGCCCAAGCCTTTATTGGGTCCTATCAGAATTTGATTTGGGGGCCTCCATCGACACTGTGTGCATGGGAATATAATTTTTTAAAAATCTATTTATGGCGATTAATATTGCATGTTTTATGTACAAACAGAAAATAATGTTTTTCTGTACATTGATAGAAGTATGTGTGTGCATGAACGTATAGAAGGTCACATATTAAATTATATATATATAAAATTAATAGATTTGTGTTTCTAATGTGTATGTATACGCACACATGGGAGTGCATATATTTCATATGTTTATATTTACATGTGCAGGCATTTATATATGTGTTTAAGCAGGCATTTATATATTCTTGGATATGAGACAAAATCAACATAAGGCAAATAATGTATCTTTATGTGTTGTTGGCTGTGGCAGTAATATCCCAATATTCTTAATCTTAGGACAATAAAATGAGAATTCTTCTATGGCCACTGCAATAAAATAAAAACTAAAACTACCATTTGCAGACAATCTGTGATTCTATAAATGATAGCATCTCCATAATTCTAGACAAAGCAAATGCATTAAACATCACAAAATGATGAATTGAGTGACTTAATATTTTGTTTTTATTTTTATGCCAATACTTCATTAAAAGCTAATCTGCAAAATGTGTGACCTGTTAAGTGTTTGCTCTTAGTGGATACGTGATCTTTTAGGAGTTGAGTATTTTGGAGATTGCTTTGTGATAGCCATTTTCTTTGACAGTCATGTTATGTACCCAGGGTATGGAAACCATCAGATGTTTAAGAACAGGGTTAACAGTTGTAGCCACTAAAATGCTTACTTATTCTTCTGCTATAACCATTTTGGAGAGGGGTACTTAGGATCTTTTTTTAATACCAAAGACTTTTAAGGTCTTTGAAAACAAATATTGTCATGGATTTAGAGTTTTGTATCAGAATCTATTTGTCTATCTATCCATTTATTGTCATCTGTTTATCTATTTATCTATCTATCCATTTATTGGCATCTGTTTGTCTATTTATCTATTCATCCATTTATTGTCATCTGTTTATCTATTTGTCGATCTATATAACAATCTCTCCATGCATACATCCATCGGTTTGAGTCGCCATATGATAAATTTATTGCATGCAGTCTGAACTTTTAGACTTGCTGAAAAGTTTCAAGTGTAGAACAAATTTTAATTGCTTCGATTTGTGAATTGTCCTTGTTGTAGTTATGCTGAACATTAGTCAAAAAAATAAATTGTGGATGAGGTTCAAAGATTACTGGATGTGTCATATATGTAAGGAAGGCCTGAGAATGCCTCAGTCAAAACAGAAAAACAACTAAGATTGAGATACAAATCCAAATAACTCGAGTAAAAAAAAAAAATTTTTAATTTAAAAATGGAAGCTCTTTTTAAATTAATATTTTATGTTAATATTAGATTTTCTTTCATGCTATTGAAAGCAAATCAAATGTAACTAAAACTGAAAGCAACAATTTAAGAAAATGTGAATATTGATGCAGTGATTGTATTGCATGTAAATTCTCAAAATAGCTCATGCCTAATTTAAGTCTAGCATTTACAGTCTAGATCAATGGTTCTCAGGGGGACCTGAAAGGATATCTAGGGGGCCTGGAAAAGCTGAATGAATGAGAATTCTTTTAAGGAAAGCTGCGAAAAATCATAAAGGGTGTGAAGTGAAGCTATCTTTCGGAAGTATACATCTGCGCTAAAGATGCTGACAACATTTTTTATTAATTCCACTGACATGCGATATGCATGATAGATGTACCAAAGTGAACAAACATTCGCTACTGGTTAACATGCACAACTTGTGTGATTTTGTTATTTCATGGTGCACACTAGTTATTTACTTTTAAGTTTCTTTACACTGTTAAATGCATACTTAGGTCTGCACTTAGCAGTCTGAAGTTGTAGTGCAGTTTTCTGTGTGAAGAAATGCTCCTCTAACATGAAAAGGAAGGCAAAAACAACAGGGGAATGCATTTTTTATGTGATCAATTCATTTTCTGAGAAAAACAACATTCGGTGGAAAAATTGTTGCTCTATTTGCGTAGATGGGGCAGCATCCATGACTGGTCGTCACAGTGGTTTTATGACACAAGCAAAACAAAAAACTCATTAATGCAATTCACACACTGTCTTATTCTCAGGGAAGAACTGTTTTGAATAATGTCATCATGATTGTCAATTTTATCAAGGGAAGAGCTTTGAATTCAAAACTTTTCAGTGCATTCTGTAAAGAGATAGGAGCTGAGCACAAGCATCTGCTCTTGCACTGTTCCGTGAGGTGGCTCTCGCGTGGCAAAGTATTGTGCTGAGTTTCTGCACTGCTGGAGCAAGTGACTGCTTTCTTAGAGTCATCAAACCATCGAAGCGGTAAAAAAAGCACTCCTAGAAAGCCTATCTGGCTTACCTTCATATTTTTGTAAAGGTCAATGAACTAAATTTGTTGCTGCAAGTGAGGCAGAAAACTATTATCAACAGTACCTCTTCTGTACACGCTTTCCAAGAAAGATTTTTGGTGACAAGACTGAGGACACTAAATATGAGTGGATTGTGCTACCATTTCCGGCCAGTAGTCAGTCTATTCCTGATTCTTTGCAAGAGGACTTCATTGATTTAAAGAACGACTTGACTCTTAAGCCTGTGTTTGAATCTTCAATGTATTTGGACTTTTGGTTAAAGATGGTCACCGATTCAAAGTTTCAAGCCCTTGCTTGCAAGCAGTGAAGATTCTACTTCCATTTCCAACAACATATTTGTGCAAAGCTGGATTTTCAGCTTTAACGCTAATAAAAACTAAGCAGCGCAATAGACTTAATGCAGAATGGGACATGAGACTGGCATTGGCACAGTCAGTTGCACCACGAATAAAAACCCTTGTAAAAAATAAACAATCTCAAGAAGAAAGCAACTTGAACTAACACTACCTTTTGTTTTTTTTCTGAGAGTTTTTGTAAGATTTGAGTTTAGCAAAATAAATATCTAGTTGGAATATAGTTTCTGAATGTCTGGCAAAAATGTTTGAGAACCAGGGATCTAGATAACTCTTCTAGTAACAATCATTGTGTTCTGTAGGTAAGATTCATTAACATTGATCTAAAATAACATAGGGAATACAACAAATTATTTTCTCCTTTAAAATCATTGTTTATACCAGTCACTCACACACACAGATAATATATAATATATAATATTGCAGAATTTTGATCAAGAAAACAAACGCCATTGTTGTTCAGTTTGTTTGGGGTTTTTGGGTTTTTTAAAAAATTTATCTAAACCCAAAATTTCTGGTGAAATGAGGATAAAAACATCCTCCTCCATGTAGTATACAATATCCCAGCCTTTTCATATTTACATATCCCCATTTTTGTTGAGTTATGATTAGTCTTTACTTTCTGTTGGTATGCACACTTGAGTGTATGCAAATTGGATGCGTGTGTGCACACAGAAGATGGTGGGGAGGTGGAATGGAATCTATTGATAATAAAACAATGAAAACCCAACACATGTGTAGTGTTTATGACTAAAATATTTCTCTGCCTGGCAGATGATATTAGAATGTTTTCCTTTTGAATGTAATGGCATGTTGGCAAGGTTTAAATAATGATTTTTCTTTTTTTTTTTTCTTTTAAAAACATAACAAAAAAAATGATGTCTTAAAATGAAAACCCAGGAAAAGCAGCTGTATTGCTCAAGTGGGCACATTTCATGCTAATTATTTTAAAAATGAAAACAGCAAATGAAGACATCAGAAAACAAGGAGGACGTAGACATGTTGGCAAGGAAAGATGAGGTATACGAAAACGGAGAAAGGAATTAGTCATTTCATTTGTCAGATGTGCACACACGATAAATGCACATACGCAATGGTTAAAATGCATAGATGCACGATAAATCATGTTTATATACTGCATTTACAGAGATTGCAATTAATGTATGAGATAAGTATTTATGAACACATGCACACATGTATATTGATGAAAATGTTATCGTATATGTTAGCAAATGATTACAGGGCACATGGAGTTTGTGTGTGTGTGTATATATGTGTGTGTGCTAACGATAGTGGAATGGTGACGAGCAATGTGCATTTCAGGACTCCTGCCTTACTATGAGTGCCATTAGCCCAGGCTTGAATTTCTTAGATGAAGCATTGTCAATTATTATTTTTTATTTGTATTTCATTCATCTTATTTCTGTTGCTTTCCAGATCATCATTCTCTTGTTAAGTAAGCAATGCAAATTGGTAATAAAGAATAATCCTCCAGCAAAATTTGAACTCGCATCCCTTATCCTTTAGAGCCTGCCTTTACATGGCAGCACCCTACCAATTAGACTACAAAGGCCAATCAGTAGGAGTCATCCAAATTTAACTATATAGCTATATTCTTTACTTTTCTGAATGGCATACACCACCATCCTTGGATGCTTACATTTTTTTGCACTAGCAATATTAGATGTAACAGTGTTTGAATTTCTATTTATTGCAACTCCCAGATTGTCATTCTATGATTGCTGATATACAGCGTGGATTTGAAATAAAGAGTAAGCCTCTGGTGAGATTTGAAGTCTCATCCCTTATTTGTGGGTGTCTGTCTTTCTCTGGCGGCACTTTTGAGTTAGACCATGAGAGCTAACCACAGCAGTCATTCAATTTTAGCTATGTAGCTATATTTTTTTCTTCTTCGAATACCATATGCTGATAAAAACCAATACAAATTAAGATGAAATAGATTACTACTAGTGTATAGTGTAAAAAAAACAAGCTGTTGATGTATGGTGCTCGGAGAAGTAAAGAATATAGCTATATGGCTAATTTTGAATGATTCCTACTGGTTGGTCTTCATAGCCTAATTGGTAAGGCACGGTCACTGAACAACAGGCACTTAAGGATAAGGGATGAAAGTTCAAATCTTGCTGGAGGCTTATTCTTTACTTCCAATCCACACTGCTTACTTAATGATTATAGTATGACAATCTGGAAGTTAAACAGAAATAAGATAATGAAATTGTTGCTCAGTTTTAATTTTTCAGGTAGATGGGAATTGAGGCATCATTTGGGTGTTTTACTTTGCACATGAGAAACTCAACTATCATGAGTAATGGTATCATACATGAATTGTATGACAAGCAATATAATTGGGTAATTACTGTTTAATGCCTTTTCTGAAGACGTTTGATATCAAACAGTACCAGTTCTTAAACAGAATTCGAAACTCTTAATAGTTCCATTCACTGTTGGGCCTCTAAGCAATTTGTTTCAAATCTGCATTATGAGCTAATGTTATATTTTGTGATTAGGTGTTCAAGTTCATTTAGAATTAGTTATCTTGAAAATTCATCCAGTGCAATGTGTAATACTATGCTTTGGGGCACTGATTATACATCAACCAAAACAAAAGTGTAAAAATATTTGCTACTAATTACTCTCACCTACTCATCAAAGGGGTTATGACCCTCACCCTATAAACTCTTGGTTAAAGTTTTCCAATTCACTCATCAATCTGAACCTAATGCTAATATTTCAGCAAAATAGTGTAAGTCTTTTTTAATTTTGAAAGATATTTATAACTTGGACAATACTATTGTATCAATCATTTTTTCATGATAGTAAATTATGATTACTGAACTTTGCCTTTTAATGAGTATTGCATTGAACACTTTGAATTATTGGAAATTTTGATCATTGATAAAATAGGTTAATTTATCCAAACTTTTGAAAGCAAAGACCAGTTAACATTCTGTTTTCATCCTTACAGATGCAATTATTTACTTGTTAACATCTGTATCCTTAGGATTTGAACCAGAGATCCTGAAACTCCACTCTGATTCTTTAAGTACTTGGCTATTTGTTTTATACACTGTTAATCAATAAAACATAAGAATTATTAGGTTGATGTAAAAATTCCCACTTTTGTACCATGTTAGTGAAATCTTAGAAGTGTCTTTGATGTTTGCTAAACTCATCATGTAATATGTCATTTACAAGCTAGAAAAATACAGAAAAAAGAACATTGGTCAGCATTCAAACTTGACATGGAAAAAGTCATTTTTATACATAAGCCACTGGGGATGAAAAATGAATTCATCATGAAAAAAAAATGGAATCTTATGGAGATTCTTTTTCTTTATTACAAATGGCTGGAACCTGGACAAACTGTTACTGCGCAATGCTACAATGAGCAATTGGTTCCATTGAATGACACATTGGAAGAGAAAAGACATTTTCCTGGACAAGGAAATTGACTTGTGATTTTGCTGCATGACAACACCTGTCTTTGTGTGGCAAATGTGATGCAGAAAACAATCATGGAACTGGGATGGAAAGTTCTTCCACAGTTTATAAATTCTTCAGACCTATCAGATTATCACTAGTTTCATTCTATGGAACATTGTTTGGTCATCGATTCTAACAAATTCAAGATAACAAAAAATTCCTTGAAGAATTCATTGAATCAAAACCTCTATAAATTGAATACCCTCCAACCATTAGCATGAAGTAGGAATAAAAAGGTAGTTTTCAACAAGACTTGCACCTGCATTACATATCCTGGGTGTTCCACTTTTATGACCAATGTCTTAACCAATTTGGCCATTGAAGCCTATGGCTAGACGGCACAAATCTAGTCATATTGCCACGTTCCAAATCTTTACCCAATGTGTTTTGTTTTTTGGGGGGTTTTTGGGTTGTTTTTTTTGTTTTTTACTGATTAAGAATCTCAAATTAGTTGAATTCTGAGAGGAAGTATTTTCATTATTCATATTTGGTTAGTCGTTGTCTTTATCTTATTTTGGCTTTCTGATTTAGGCATTGTCCATAAAAGACAAACTCCCAGGAAATGGGGAGCAAGTTCAAGTTTCATTGGAAGTTACTTCATTATTCCTACATCCGCTGCTTATCTTAATGGTCAAAGGATATTCAACCTAGGATACTGTAATAAAAAGCAACAATAAGATGAATAAAAGACTATCCGAAGATGATTGATGAAAATTGAACCTTAGACTTTCAGCCCATTGGTTGAGTGTTCTTTCCATTAAGCCATTACTACAGTTTATGAATGCTAATTAGATAAAAATAAAAAGGTTGAAAAAGAAAATTACCTGCCAGTCTAAGCTTTGCTATTAAATACTTCTTTTCTCTCCTCAAGTGTGGCTAGAAAATTAAACAAGAACAGGAAAAAAGAATTTTTTTGTTCCTACAAATTTTGGGGTCAGTACAACAAAGGGAATTGGATATTGTAATCCAAGTTAGAAACCCAAACATTACAAAGCGCCTGGGGGTGAAGAGTCTGGAGTTTTTTCTTTTCTTTTCTTGTGATGAAGGATTGGTTGGCCAGCTTTGGCTGTGAACCAAAGCAGATGCTCTCAATTTTAAATTCAGCTTCCTGTTGGCCAGGTACTTTTATGAGAAACAAACATGTAGATGATTCTGTTAATGCCATTAAAAATGATTGTTTCCATTGAAGTTTGAAAGGAACAAAAAAACCTCTGTGTGATATCAAGTAGTTTAAGAAAGAACTTTATTCTTGTTGTTATGAGGTAATCAGAGGCCTGGACATAGCATTGGATTCGGCTAGGAGTCAGGGCTGGGGGCAAGAATCCCCAGGAAAGACATTATGGGCCACAGCATTTGGAAGATAACATTTGTTAGGCGCTTGTTCTTCACGGTGGTATTGCACAGATGCTAGAATATAAAAGGGGGGATATAAAAGAAACCCAAAGACTTGGAGTATTTCCAGTCCAGACACTTTTAAACAGAACCTCTTATGACTGCCATCCTCTTCATCTTGCCAATAACAATGGTAGCATCCATTTGTTCTTTTAGCACAATCTCATATGGACATCTTAGTATACACACTTTAATATACATACCGGTGTGTGGTCTTGATTTAATTTGGCAACCAATCAGACGGGACCTTACTGCGGATGCATGAACAGAAACTCACCTGTGGGATTACACAATTGGCAGTGAAACGCCATTATTTAATACTGTGTGATTGTCACATTCATAATGACCGATGAGCGTCTTTCTTCAAGTCTTGTGCAGGGTTGTTAGGCAAATCATCACATCACCCAGGTATTTCAGCCCCTATAAAATCCTGATTTGGCTCCCTGCAGACTTCAGACTATGGATGAGATTAAGGAGAAAGTGATGAGGCAGCTGATTGCGATCCCGAGAGAAGACGCTCCAGTCTGTTTTGAAAAGTGGAAGGGATGCTAGGATAAGTGTGTAAGGTCCCAAGGAGAGTACTTCGTCTACATAGGGCAATGGCACTATAGTCTCTTTAAAGTACTCCCCTTGGGACTCCACAGACTTATCCAAACGTCCCTTCCACTTTAAAAGAAATTCTCTTTCGGAATCACCATCAGCTACCTCATTGTGTCCATGGTCTGAAATCTCCCTTTCTAAGGTAGTTTTAGGAAAAGCCAGAAGTCTCTGGGTGCCAAATCTGAACTAGACCCGGATGATGCAATGTTCTGCTAAAAAAACCTGCATGAAGACTTGTGAAGACTTCTAACTTGGTCATTGTGAATGTGACGGTCACACAGAACACAAGCTCACTCAATGATGTCTCACTGCTAACTGAATAACCCCAATGGAAAGTGTCTGTTCAGGCATCCACAGTAAGGTTCCCCCATGATTTGTTGCCAAGTTATATCAAGGGCACATTACCTATTCTAGAGATATTCAAAATGGCAGGATATTTTGCGGACAGACCTCATATATTATATACATTATATATGCTTAGGTACATTAATAAGTCCACAGCCTAATGATCAAAAAAGCATTTATTTTACTCAACAAATATTTACTTTTCAACATAATTTCTTTCCTTGTCAATGCACTTAATTCAGTGGTGAATAATAATCACATAGATCAAACATTAAACAGTGAAAAGTTCAGATAAAACCTTAGCTAACAACATGTTGTGCTATAAACTTATTGATCCACTCTTGTATAATATATATAATACAGTATAGATATATAATATAGTATAGAAATATAATGCATTGAATAGTAATAACTTGTGTGCTAATGTTTGCCTGCAATACAACAAATTTTGAAATTGATTTGTCATTTTATCTTTGCTATGTTAAACTAATGAAAGAACTTGAAGTGCTCATTAAAGGCAATAATTCATTATTTTTAAGTAACAAAGAAAATCTAAATATTTAGGTCTAATCAGTTATTCTCTGGCTTGATTTGATGAATGATTTCATTTCACTTGGAACAGAAGTGAGTTAACGTTTGCTCCATTTTTAAATTGATTGATATTCTAAGGTATTGGTTAAAAGTTACTCTGCAGCCATTTCATTGACTAAGAACATCATTATTCTATTAAAAAAAGCCTGAAAAATGGATTTCACAAAACACTATTTAGATAACAGAAATCAGTTGGTGTATTAAAATTAAGTTCAAATTAAGATTTTTCCATTCTTTCAGTTAGGAAGGTGAGATCATTGCAAGGTTAAATTTCTACATCTTAATTTCTCTTTGTACTGCAGATTTTCAACTTCAATTATTATATATTATGCAAATTCACTCAGGATATATTGATCAGGTAAAATGTTAAGTTATTTCAACTTGGGCAATGCAAAGTATCTTTTCTTACATGCAGCACATGTGCAAAGTTTTCTCCAAATGTCTTTACACACTGATTTCAAATTATCCAGAACACTAACATGAAAGGCAAAATAAAGAATTAAAGGAAACCTTTTTAATATAAATGTATAAATGACATACAAATACAGGATATCCATAAAGTCCCTATCTATTAATCACTGGTACCCACAACAGACCGGTTTAAACACTGTTGCTGGGTATAGGTTATTCATGTGTTTTGACATTTATATGTATCTATGTATCCGGTCACCTAGCAAGAGGAGATAACAGATGGGGGGGAAAAAAGACTAACCGATTGATGCCAATGGGATAGTAAACGCAGTAGGAAAAGACCAGACACAAGATGGCGGGACGAGATAGAAAAGTTTGCCGGTAAGACGTGGCAGAGGTTAGCACAATCTAGGTTGTCCTGGAAGGAGATTGGAAAGGCCTTTGTACAGCAGTGGACTTATAATGGCTGATGATGATGTATCTGGGCTTCACACAACCCTAACCTTTCATAGTAGAAACTTGAAATTTTGAAGACATACTCCCTTCAATGAGTAGAGAAAATGTTTTTGTTTTTTTTAAATTCACCTCCTAAATGCTTTTAGTGGGGTTCAATTTGCAATGTAAGTTTATCCTAAATTGATCCCATAGTTTGTGTTCGGCCGCATTCACGCTTGTTTTTTTTTGTTTTTTTAAAATCATTAATTTATAGTTCAAACCTTACTGGTAGCATTTTCATCAAGTTAACTTAATTTTACCACCACCAATGCTTAATTTACGAGGTAAAAAGAAGCATATATGGATGGTGGTAATTCATAATTTCCCTTGGAATGTTAGTTTTTATTTATTTTTGTCACCAAAATAGATAGACTTTATGGACACCCTGTTTTTCAATAATTGAGAACTATTATAATGTACATATTTCCAACTCCAAATCTTTGAAATGCATAAAACAAACCTTGCTCTCGTAAATCTGATCATTTTCTACCTTTTTAGTATTAATCATTGTTGTTTATTAATATTATTATTACTGCAATTTGAGTTGGTGGGGAATGATGTGTTTTTATGCTGAGAGACAGACAAGATGGTTTTATTACATTAATGGATTTAGGTTTCATTTTTGCCTGGGGTACATTTTATTTTTCATTTGCTGTCACGTTACATTGAGTTAGTAATTTTATTCATTGAAATCCTCGAGCACGTTGATTCTGTAAACACAAAAAACAAACAAGAATTTTTAAGATGGCATGAAACAGCAGAAGAAAAAATAGATTTTTAGACAAAACTCTGGAAGATGAGAGACTGGAAAAGATGTGGGCCAATAAAATTGGGAAAGTGTTTTTATAGCTAGTTTTATTGATGAAAAGTTTTGTACTTGAATATGAAGAGATTAAAAGTAGAAGAGCTGTATCCATGAAGAACTTAGGTGATCATGGTCCACCATAGCTTCTTTTGCTTCTAGATGAATTTCCATTGTACATTGTTTTCAAATAAATTTTCACATAAACAATTTGATATTGTGATCCATTTGGTTTCAAGGTTTCTTTATATACAATTCGTTTTTTTATTTTTCTCTAAATAGTCACCAAATAAGCTAAACAGTAATCAAGTGAGAAAAAGAGTTCTAATGAATTCATACTGAAATAGGTAACTGTAAGCACTGTTAGGATTTGAATCCATGACTAAGCCATATCTTTTTCATTCTACATTACAAGAAAATCAGCCACTTATCTTTAAAGGCTGAATCATCAGGCTTTGGTTGAAATTATGTATGTTACTCATACATTTGACATTTTCTTGTGTAACTCATGAACATTTTTAAAAGATTGGATTGTTAAGAAATAATTATATTTTCCTTTTTTTATTGAGACAACATTTGTTATTTAAGTTCGGAGCTTTGCCTTAAAATGTAGTGTATCCTTCTTTATGGAGCTTCGATTGGAATAGTGGTAACAACACGGACAATGGAATCGGCGACCCGAGTTCAAACTCCGGTTGAGGCTGTTTATATTCACTTTGCACTAATGCCCTTGGGAAAGGCATGAATCCATCTCTTCTCCCTCCAGCTATGGGTAACATAGCAGGCAGATTGGGTTCTCTATCTTTGGAAAGGCAACCAGTCTAGGAAAAGGACAACTGATTCCAAACCAGAGAATGGAGCCTCCTTAAGGTAGTTGGATGCCAACTTTGATGTCCTTCCGGCAGCTCCAGCAGCCAAGCTGATGCCAAACATATTGCACTCCACTTTTGTTTGGACTACATCAGCAAGGGTGAGAGGGGGATTCTGTTGATTGGGCATTCAAAGATCTCCATACGCTTCACCCAGGTTTTCACCCTGAAGAGTTCACCAGTGTCGTTCTATTGTCTATCGAGACAAAAGGAGGCTTTCTATTATATGTACAACCATTAGGCTTTCTAATTACTAGTCAGTGACCCATCACTTTGCTGATGCGACTGCTATTTCCTGGCAACAACAATCTCAGCTGATGGCAGCTACTAATACTATGTGTGACATCTTTATAAAATAATTTTTGTTAGACTTTGATCAAGGCAGTGGCAGCTACTAATACTATGTGTGACATCTTTATAAAATAATTTTTGTTAGACTTTGATCAAGGCAGCATCTCATCATTTTGGTATTTTACTCTTTGTATCTCCCATTTGTTATTTGATTTCTTTAGGGCAGTCAACCTTTTACATTAAACTTGCATTAAGTGCTTGATATTTTTGAGGCAGGGATCCATTCTCACCTGTCATCTCAATCTACCCTTCTCTCTCAAATTTTCTGCCAGGCGTAACATTTTTAGCACTTAATTACTTTGTCAAGGTACTGTACGCATTTCTCAGTCTTTTTACAACAATGTGACTTTTTGGAAGCGGCAAATCTTTCTTCCCTACCCTCTTCATAAACTTTGTAGAGGTTTCACAATGTCATTTAAAATATCAAATATCCAAAACAAAATGTATATTTCTGGCAAAGCTACATGTTTCTCTTTTTAAAACTGTCTACCTTTTCTCCCCCGATATCTCGACATAATATCCAGATATTATGTCTTGTCGAGGCAAATTTAGCCTTCCACCAAAATCTCTTCTCGCACCCACACGCAGTCTTGTCATTGAAGACAAACACTTCCCCTACATATTTCAGTTCTGACAATGGAAATGGACTTGAAGAGCAACTCATTATGTACATGTGTTGTTTACTTACCAGCCTGCCTGTGTTCTTGCAATGTTTGTTCTGCCTAATTCAACTGGAGTTTTGCCTAAACCATTTGTGATGTGTTCCTTTGCTCTGATGCGGATGCTGATTTGGGCATCAACTCAAACTTGTCTGTCATTTTCTCAGTTGATGGCGCTCGCTCGAACTTAGCCTCATCCAGCTTTGGGAGTATTTGAACAATCTTCGTAAATATTTGCTCGTTTCTCCCCACATGCAAGATCACTTTTGCTGGGTTTTGACTTTTAAGAAAATGCAATATTCAAGTGTTTAATGGGTTTATAATAATGAAAACTAGGGTAACTTTCATTGGGTTTATAATAATGAAAACTGGGACAACTTTCATTGGGTTTTAATGGGTTTATAATAATGAAAAATGGGACAACTTTCATTGGGTTTTAATGATGAAAGCTAGAAGGACAATATTCTGAAGGTTTATATTAGTTTAAATTTCTGTGCACTAATTAATCTCTGCACAGAAATTTAAACACTGTTTAAACACTGTTGCTGGGTTTAGGTTAATCATGTGTTCTGACATTTATATGTATCTATGTATCTAGACTTCTCCCAGCCCTTACTGTTCATAGTAGAAACACTCCCCTCAATGAGTAGGGAAAA
>VCCN01004112.1:5123811-5134355 GCA_006491835.1 Architeuthis dux | reverse complement strand
TCCTTTTTTTCTCTCCTTCAAATCTCTACATTGGCAGAACCAATTCCACCACTTGTCTGATCTACCTACCTACCTTCACTATTCTAACAAGATACACCTGTTGGATTTGCCCCCCCCCCTTCTATTTCATAATTTTGCTGGTTGACTTGACGGACATTGCTAACATCAGTTGAATATGTTGCACTGAAGCCCAATATACATGTTTAACTTTAAATGATTAAAAAACAACAGCATTATATTCAATGAATTTTGAACTCCACATGCCAGGACATGGCTCCATCATTGGGCTAGAATTTGAATTTCTTCAGAAATACCTTTGTCTTCTAAATATTTATTCTGCATCAACATCACTAACCCTCTTCTTTTGTTGACCTCCTTTCACTCCTGTTGGTTAGTTGAATGAAGGCTACTCTCACTACTACTGTGATGTTACCTCGTACCACTTCAGGACGGTTGAAGGCCAGAGGTGTATAAATGGTTGGCAGTTGAGTGTTGTCAGGGTCCCAATTTGGATGGTCAAGTCAAAGTGGTTTAGTGAAACATCATGGAAGATTGGAGTTATGGTTCAAGTAACCAGAAGTTTTATGTTACAGTATCATTTCACTACAGATATCTTCACTGGAAACAAGTGGGATACCATCATTACATCCCTATCCACATATATAACATTTGGCAACTAAAAGAACTTAAGAACGCATATATAACATCTAGAATCCCAGATTCTTTCAACTTGTATTAGATTTGAATAGGTTTTTGTATTTTCTCCAAAAATGAGATAGTACTTCCGAAACAGTATTTCAAATGCTAGGTTTTTCTCTTTGTAAGCTAAAGCAAAGCTTTTCATGGGTAAAGTGCTAATTTACAGGGTATCCCATAATAATCTCCTTTCTGTATCCGTAAGGGGAGTAACTTTGTATTGACTTGGCTGAGAGAGACGTCATATTGTGGCTTGAGGATTTTGTTTCAATACAAAGTTACTCCCCTTACAACAGGACATTCTTACGAGACAGCCTGTATATAAGTAAATAAAGTAGGTTCTGCAAACAAATTTCAAGGTAAAGAAAAGAACTTGCAAAGAAAAGTCAATAACAAAAAAAAAATGGGAACAATAGTAAATTAACAAAATCATTTATTTACAAATAAAAAGTTGTGTAGAAAAGTTTAGGATGATGTGAACATTTTTTTTCTCTTTAGCTCAGTTACAATCTGTGAGTAAAAAAAAAATGTTGAGTCACAACTGATGATCAGATGTGTATTTATTGTTTACATATCAACATATTGAACATAATTTTGTAATGACATAATAAAAGAATATTTTTCAAATGGTTCTTCAGACAATTGAACTCCTTGATGTTTGTGTTGTAAACACAACGTTTCGGACAATCCATTCTTCGGCCTTCTTCAGGTGTAAAATCCGAGTGTGATGGGTTAAACAGAAGTTGTGTTTAAAGGGGCTAACCAAGTTCAATCATCCGAAGAACCATTTGAATATTAATGACCTTCTCAAAACTATAGAAAATATCAAAAGAATATTTGTTTGTTCTTTTTTAAAAATCATTTCTCGAAATCAAACTGACGTACGGTTGCTTTCATTTTTTTAAGAAGCTAAGACATTTTTCTACATATCTCATATTGCAGTGTTTATTTTTTTAAAGTGAACTCTTGTTTAAATAGCGCATCTATGGTCTAACTTTTAGGCTTGTTTTCTCTTTAGCTCAGTTGGAATCTGAGAGTAAAAGAAATGTTCATTAGGCACAAAACTGTGATGATCAGATGTGTATTTCAGATGATCATTTGTGGATTGTGAGAGAATTTCTAGAACCAGTCACACTAAATAAAGAACACTCATAAGGTCACTGCCAGGTAAACATTTACCTTTTGAAAAGAATAAAGGTAAGAACTGATTCTTTTACATGTGAGTCATCATCTCCCTACAAATGCCCCGATCGCACACCAACCAACACGTGTTAAGCAATTTTGGCAGCACACCAGTATTTTTTGTTTTTGTTTTCTTATGTTTAACCTTCTAAACTGAAGGCCCTCAAGTGCTGGCTTCCTGAATTGAAATAGGGAAAGGGAAGACAACCCTTCTCTTCCCTGCCTGTTAAGTTACAAAGTTTTACGTAAGTCTTCACCATCACACCTGAATCCAGCTCATTCTCATCCTCCTCACTTTCAATTTACTAGAACTTATAAATTTTCACATAATTGAAGTGGGATTGTATTATCTAAGTGTAAATCTGAGCAGTACCTTGAAACAAAGTTTGTAGTTCTGGTTAATCATTGTGCTACCCAATGAAGATCTTAGAGAAATGTTTCACTGGAAGCAATATTTTGGAAATTAACTTTGGTGAGAAGCCTCTTCAGGACCCCTGTCTGAGGAATACCAGTTCTTAATTACACTGTTTATTCCTAAATGGTTGGCCTTTGCGATGAAGATTTTGCAAAGTGATGTATTGAGAGGATGATCTTCAGATTGATTGCGTTTAATGATGGGCTAGAATTCTCAGACAGACACAATCACATGCTTAAATAAACAAAACCTGATATACTGTAATTTGTCAGTAATTTTATTCTTCTTCACCATTCACATACCACATTTACTATTTGCATGGGAATAATTTATTGGCAATGATTTTAACGGCAAAGACACGTTTATGTAAGACTTAACATATCTTTATTCCCTCTTAAATTTTTTATTTTTGAAATTTAAAAAAATTTATCTAATATATATATAACACTAAGATACATTCAGTTAAGTTTTTAAAAGTTATCAACTCTGAATGTTTGACCACTCCCCAATCAAGCTGTATATGGTAGTTACATCAAAAGATGATTAATTATCTATATGTATAAAGTTAGAAAAAAGGTCTGCTTAGTCACTCAATAGAAACCGTCATGTTACCAACAGCTTTTGGCAGGGGTGATCAATTAAAAAAAAAGGGGTGACGAATGAATAAGTTACTTCTTTCACCTCTTTTCAAATTTTCAAAAAACAAGCGGGCAGGTATCAATTTATCATAAACTTACATTTTAAATTGAACATTAAAAAAAACAAGCGGGTAGGTATCAATTTAGCATAAACTTAGATTGTAAATTGAACGCAAAAAAAACAAGTTTGGTGGGAATTTAAGAAAAACAAAAATGTTTTTTCTAGACATAATAAGGAGTAAACGTTGAAATCTGTATGTGTGATACATACATAGCCAGCAAGACCCACTTGAAAACTGAAGAAACCTATTTTGACAGTTTTGGTTGACGGTTTCTAAAAAGACGATGTGTTTTTCTTTTGAGAATACAGCTGAATTCAAGCAACTAGGGAAGAGTTGACCCAGACTGGTGTAAAAAATAGAAATTCTTTGTTCAGTCATTTTGATGAATATTATCTTTTCAAATATATATCCTTAAAAAGTTTGTGTCTGTTGATGATAGAAAGTTGTCCATGTATGTAATAATAACCTTGTCAACTTGGGTCGATCCTTTAATATTGTTTTGATTATCCAGAGGCAAAATATTTCAACAGATCGGAAATCTTCTGGGATTGATTTTCAATAATGAACTCAAAATCTGTAATCAGAGTAAAAATCCAAAATTAATTGAATTAATTAAACTGTCATGATCAATCAATTATTGCATTTCATGTCGTTGAACAGGTGCTTTTATTCTGAATTAAAAATATGTCCTAATTAAAGATTAGTTGAGTGCACCTGCTGGCTTTTTCTTTTCTCTGCTAAACAAAAGTAAGGAAAATATGTAGATGTCTTTAACACTAATGCTTATGTAATGCCAAGGAAAAATATTGTATCAAGATGCAAAGTGTTTAGAAATGTTTCAAGGTGGGGTAAATAATGGAAGGAAGGGGTAAAGATGTGCTCTTTAAAATTGCAGTACAAAATATTCTCACCAGTTAACATGTAGTACCACTTTAATTAGAGAAACAAGAAAAAGAACACTGTTCAAAACCTGCGACGTTGTTTACACAATGTTTGATAGCATTTGGCAACATTTGATTATGTAATGAAACTATTTGTTTCCAATTGATTAAGAAAAAAGAACAGGTCTGGTTAGTTACTCAATAGAAACCGTCACGTGACTGTCTTTTGGCAGCATGTCGTGTTGAGGATGATCAATTAAAAAATTGGAAAAAGGGTTCATCAATGAATAAATTACTGTCAGACACAAACTAAGGGATCAATTTAGCATGAGCATATATTGCAAATTGAACTCCCCACTAAAACCTATTTAGGAGAGGAATTTTCAAAAAACAAACGTTATTTCTAGACCTAATGAGGAGCAAATGTTTGAATTTTAAGCTCTATTGGCATGGCCTGTATGCGCCATACCTACCTACCTACCTACCTACCTACCCACCTACCCAGCCTGCCAGCCAAGCTCAAAAACTGAATGATGACAGTTTAGGTTAATGGTTTCTAATAATGTAAAGCCATTAAGAGATTGAAAAAAAAGACTCTGAAAATGGACACTGACTGGTTTTCTCGAACCTTGCTACATTTGTTTGTATCCAAGAAGTGTGTATCTATTTGTGTTCCCGATAAGTTATGGGTCATAACTCTATGCTTACAATATGAATTATATGATATAGTATGATGTAAAAAAGAAAAAAAATGTAAGTTTGGTTTAATGACAGATATTAACAGATTAAAAATGCAAACAGAAGAGGTACTCGCAGATACTTTATTCATACAATGACCGCTGTCAACAATACACACGTGTGTTCTCGAGCTCTCTGATCTCCTACTAACAATAACAATAACAATATGGCTGCACATTCACATTCACCAGAACGTAAAACAGCGCCCCCTTACCGGAAGTGGATAAGTACTCTCGTGCCTAAGGGGAATAATTCAAGATACTTACTTAAGAAAAAATATTTCTCTTTCTTTGCCCACTCTCTCTATCTATCATTCCTTTCTTAATGAACGCTACTAACCGATTCAAAATAGTCTGAACGAAAAACCTTTTGGCTTCCATAGAACTACACAACTTTCGTTGCAGTTAACAAAGTAACTGAGAGATAAGAAGGCAATATGAAAAGTGTGTATCTATAATGATCATATAGGTCTTTGCATACTTGAGACGTAGATAACTTGCCAGTTGTCCACACTCATCAGCTGGAACCTGTGACTCATTTTGGGGGCATTTTCTAGAATAACCTTACTGTATGGGCAGCCTAAACAGAGCTAGGTGGCTCCACCCAGTGAACAAATTTGTTCAACTGAATTAGCATCGAGGAAGAACAGAGTTTGACAGAGATAAAGTGAGGGAGGTACAGAGGATATCCAGGAAAAAAAGGAACTGATGAAAGATGATAGGTAGCAGAAAATTGAAAGTTTCAAGCAAAATCTAGAAAGCACTGAGAGAGAACATAAGTCTGTCAACGCTGCTAGAAAGTCTGTTTGAAATTCATTGAGAACTTTTGGAGATATCTTGAGGGAAGGAAAAAAAAATGTGTGATATGTGTTTTGGACATATAACAACGTAAGGGAGATAATTGTGCATGGATCCGCTCTCAAATTTAATCAGTTCAACCTTTGCCTTATGTCCACCCTTCCAGAAAATCTGATGAAATTCCTTTAGAACTTTTGGAGATATCTGCAGACACAGGAAAAAATGTGAACCAACAAACAGATGTGACAAAAAACATATACTTCTTTTCAAGTTCGTGGACAGATGTAAAATATATGTACAGGATGATGACAAAAATTGATCATTAAATTTTTTGCCATAAACAAAATTTTATTTATTTTATTATTATTCATGTTCATTGATTTTATGGACAGTTTATTAAATGTATTTTGCATTAAGTTCTTTTATATTTGCTATGAAAATTCTTTTTAATTTATAATGTGTTACTGGTCTTTATTTTAGTATTAAGCTATGGGCATTATGCAATGAATGGTGATTTTTTTTTTCTATTGTTGTGCATCATTCAGCATTCATAGCCACAAATTTGGTTAAAAGTAACCAGCTGAAAGAGCTGGATTTCCCAATTATGGATGAGTCCTATGTTTGCTTCCCAACAAACTCTAAAGAGAAAAAGAAGAAACATTATTTAAAAACAGTTTTTTAAAGAAGCAACAACAAAAAGCAATCTTTGTCTTCTTTAACCGAATTTGTTTCCTAGAAAGATTGCCACTATAGATATATGGAGACAAAATGTATGTAATTGTTTATTGATTTTGCTTAGTCTGGCATAAGGCCTAAATAGTGTTGCATTTAGTAAGAATCTAACTTGATAATAATGAGACTAACTTGCTAACCATTGTTCTATGATGGGCGCCTGTTATAGAATAATGGTTAACAGGTTAGTTTGTCTGCTACCAAAGGTTTAGGTTATTTATGTGTTCACACATTTATATGTATCTATCAATCTATCTATGTATCCGGATTTCGCCCAGCCCTAACCGTTCATAGTAGAAACTTAAAACTTTGCACCCCCCCCCTCAATGAGTAGGGAAAATGTTTGTTTTTTTTTGTTTCTTGAAAATTCCCCTCTAAAATAAGGTTTTATTGTGGGGGGGGGGGGGGGTTCAATTTTCAATGTAAGCTTATGCTAAATTGGTCACTAGTTTGTGCCTGCTTGTTTTTAAAAAATTTATACATTTTTTTAGTGATCACAGCCCAACTTTTTAATTGATCACCCCCATCACAGCATGTATGGGTTGCAGTGATTACTAATTTCCCTTGAAATACTAGTATGTTATATATATAAGTATTCCAGGGTGTTAGCCAGCATTCTCACTAGCCATTTAACTGCTAATTCCTAATAGAAACCTAATTCCAATTCCCCAATTAAGCTGACCTGTTTTGATCTTGATCTTTTTGGCATGTTTTTGACCATTTCTAGGTTCTTTTCGGACATTTTTGGCTTTTTTAAATACAAAATGCGGACCTCGGAAAACTTCCCAATCTTATAAAAATGGTGGGTAAATCAAATTCCTGGCTGACACCCTGTATTCATGTACATACTTTTTGTGTTAAGTTTCCTTTCAAATATATTTGATTCACAATATGACCCTCTTATTTGCATGTCTAATTTTTTATTTATTCAAGGTTTTTTTAAATATTGGTATTGTTGAGAAAGTTCACAATAATCTCATTATTTTCTCTGTTGAGATATAGAGAGGCAAATAAAATTATTTCTCTCTTTTCAATAACTTCATAATCAATAGAATAAAAAAAATGTTTGTTCTATATATTTATCAATAGATAATAAACTGGATTGTCTGGTGCTTGATGACCCTCATAATTGTTGATGTGTCAGAAAAGCATATTCATAGAAACTTTTACATGGACTGAGTGAACAGTTTTCCACCTGATGAAACATCGAAGGGAGACAGTGGTGTGTGTGGGGGTGGGGGAGGGGTGCATGATCTTCCTCCTGATCTGCATTGGGTCTGGAAGCTGAGTTTATGTATCTTGTCTCAGCATGCCTTGTCTTCCAGTTGTCAATGATGCTGAAGTTGTTTGAAACATCTGTCAATATTATCGGGAGAACAACATATTGACTCCCTCTATTAATAAACTGACACTGGGCGAATGACTCCTGATGTTACTCCCCCCTACCATAGCCGGGAACACCAGAAACTGACTCTGTTCCCAAGTCGGAAGAGTGTTTTTGTGAACGAGTTTGTTCTTTTGCCAATATAAACTTAGACATTCCTTGAAGTTTGCTCCGAGTATAATTCACACACATAAATGGGAAGCACATGGAAGTGTTTTTCTTATGCATGGGGCAGATTCTTTAAAGTAGTTCTATGGTTAATACAGTTGACAAGAGTCTAACACTATATTTCAAAAGTTCCTTTCATAAAATTACTGAGTTTTTGTGTCTGTTCTACCACCAAAGACCTATATGATATTTATAGATACACATTTTTTACACTGCCTTCTTATCTCTCAGTTACCTTGTTAACTGTGACGAAAGTCAACAGTTCTATGGAAGCCAAAAGGTTTTTTAGTTGAGACTTTTTTGAATCGGTTAATAGCATTCATTAAGAAAGGAAAGATAGAGAGGAAAAGATAGAGAGGGAAAGAAAGAGGAATATTTGTTCCTTTTTTATGTCATACTACGTCATTTAATTCTTTCTTTAAATCAATTCTCGAAATAAAAAAATGTGACGTAATAAAAAGCTTTCGTAATTTAAGAAGCTAAAACCTTTTTTTTTAACAACTCATATTGTAAGCATAGAGTTATTCCCTATAACTTATCGGGAACACAAATAGATACACAATTCTTGGATACAAATGAAAATGTAGCAAGGTTCAAGAAAACCAGTCGGTATCCATTTTCAGAGAATGGCCTTACATTATTAGAAACGGTCAAGCAAAACTGTCGCCATGAGTTTCTTCAGTTTTCAAGTTGGCCTGTCTGGCTGGCTATGAATGTATCAGACATACAGGCTGCACCAATGGAGCTAGAAGGCTGGAAACTTTAACAATTACTCTTTATTATGTCTAGTAAAAACTATTTTTTTAAATTTTTTAAAAAATTCTCCACCTAAGTAGGTTTTTAGTGGGGGATTCAATTTGCAATGTAAGTTCATGCTAAAGTGATCCCTTACTTTTTTTTTGAAAAGTCAATCTTTTTTTAGTGATAACTGCTCAACAAAAGGCAACAAAAGTGACTTATTCATTGATCACCCCTTTTTCCAATTTTTTACACTAAATGCCAAGGTCACTGCTACATTTTCAGTCAGAGCACGGTAAAACATCTCATTGGCGTGCCATTTTAAAAATTTGGTTTCTTTATGGACAGACCTTGTGTGTGTGTGTGTGTGTGTGTGTGTGTGTGTGTGTATATATATATATGTGTGTGTGTGTTTAATTACATGTATATACGATTCTTTTACTTAATACAAATAGTTTTAATAATTTTAATTGTGTGTGTAAGTTTAAGTCTTTCTCTTCATACACCTGGTTTTAATAATATAATGTAGTTAATTTTTTCTTTTACCAAGAAGCAAATTTTGTTCCACCCACAGAAATTCAGCATATTCTTATTAATATTTTTAATACCGAAAATAATTCACACTTAAGTAAGATTATTTGATTAGTATCTAAAGTGGCCTAATGGTTAAAACGATTACTCAGTTTCCTGGAAGTGCCAGGTTATGAAATATGTTACCTTTTATAGTATAACAATCTGCAGAAATATTCATGAAAGCCAACACATCCCTTTTTATAATAAATGAACACCAAAGTTTTATACTTGATAACATCTGAAATCTTTGATCATCATATAAACATCAGGTTTCATCCAGTCTAAAGAACAAGATCTGCTTGTATTTCCCTAGGATCTTTCTAATTTTCATTTCTTTGCATCTATTTTTATATTTTACATAATTTAATTCTTTGCAAATTTGCAACATTTGTACCATATGTTTGTGATTTTCCCTCGCTTCTTGCTGGATGCTGTCTTAAATGCACCAAGAATCCCTCTTTGGAATTGGTCTGCAGAAAATCACGAATGGCAATGTCTTTTGGCAAGGAAGTAAAACTGCTACATTTAGGCTATCTTATGTTTGACATTTGACTACTGAATAAAAAGGATGCCTTCAGAAAATGAGTTGGCTTCTGTAGTTCCAGAGGATTAAAATCATACGAATATTGATAATCATGGTCTTAGCAACTATAGTTACAATACTCATAATATTAAAGATAGTAGCATTGTTAACAAGAGATTCATTCACAACCTGCTTGTGTGTGCTTATATATTTATATATGATAGTGTGGAAAATGAAAGATTGAAAAAACATCCAGTTTTCTTCAACTCTCATTTATCTTTCTATAGTTTTGAGAAGGGTCATTAATATTCAAATGGTTCTTCGGATGATTGAACTCCTTCTTGTTATTTGTGTTGTAAACACAACGTTTCGGCCGATCCATTCTTCGGCCTTCTTCAGGTGTAAAATCTGAGTGTGATGGGTTAAACAGAAGCTATGTTTAAAGAGGGGACCTGAAGAAGCCCGAAGAATGGATCGGCCAAATTGTTGTTTACAACACAAATAACAAGGAGTTCAATCGTCCGAAGAACCATTTGAATCTCATTTATCTATTTGTATTTTTGCTCTCGAAATGTAACAGACTGCAACGGGTTGTTGATTCCACAATTTTCTGTACTGCAGCTTCTGATGATGCCTGTAATAGGGCGAAATGCATAAAGTTTTATTTTAGTAATAAATATTGAGATGTAACACGTCTTCTCAATCTTTTATTTTCCACACTGACTACTATAATTCTGTCATATTATCTTACAGCTGCACAATAAGCATAATTATATATAGAGAGAGGCAGGTGGGAGTGGATGTGAATTTGGCACAAGCCAAATTAGATTGAATGAAAAATGGGTTATCTCTATTTCTAAATTAGTTCAATTAAATTTTGATGACCCTTTTGTCAAAGGTATGCTGAGATTTGGTCTCTCTTCACCTTCATCAGAATATTGTATGATCACTTTGTCCATTTTTACTATGAAGTATGTAAAGATTAGGAAGTGGAGTGGATTCACCCCCCCCCCCCCC
>VCCN01004112.1:5104016-5114047 GCA_006491835.1 Architeuthis dux | reverse complement strand
CGCCAAAATGCATAAAGATTTATCTTCATGATATATGATAAATATATTTTAGAAGTAATACGCTTTTCTCAATCTTTCTTTTCCACATTGTCTAATCACATATACTATCTATCTATCTATGGTTAGACAATTCTGTTGGATTCCCTTACATCCACATAACAAACATACATTATCAGTTATATGAAATTATATATGCATGCACACCAACATGTAATACATATATATATAAAGATGCATATGTTGTTACTATTTATATATAAAGATATTTCACATTTTACTGGTGATATCAATGCCTTGAGGAATATGAGGATATAAACAAAACTTGTTACTTTTTCTTTTCTAAAGCATTATTTCTTCCCTAAAAGACTTCTTCTCACAGCTTATTTTTCTCAGCAGTGTTTTTTTCTCCTAAAGAAACCTAAATATCTATTAATTGAAACAAACTAGAGAATTTCAACAAAACTGACATTTTAAAATATTTATTTGTTTCTTTTTTTTTTAATCTTTATTTGTTAAATCCCTTTGCATGTTTGTGTCTTTTTGACCATGTTTTGACAATCATTTTTTGTGGCAAAAATTGAGTTTCTCTTGAATCTTATATTGCTAAAATTAACCTGTTTTATTAAAAAAGGAAGAATTTGATTCAAAGTGTTAAAAGAAATGACCACAAAATTAATCTCCCTTGAATCTCATTTGATGACTTATTTGAAACTTAGTTTTTATGGGACATGGATCTTTTTTTTAATGTGATTTGTCGGATCCTGAAAGTTTCTAGGCCATTCAGGAATTTGAACTAAAAATATGTCTCCTGTACTTTACAAGTGTTTTCTGTTACAGTTCATATTACAGCAATGTTAAAATAATAAAAATTCACATCAGGTAAGCTTGATCACAAATTTTCATACAAGTCACAGTTAATGATTTTCCCAATAATTTCTGTCAGACCTCATTGACTCCTGCCTGATATTCTTTTAAATCTACTCTATTTTCATATTCATACAGAACAAAGATGACTGACCATTTTCAAAGAAGTATTTAGCATTTTAGAAAATAAGAATTCCTTCAGTTGTAGTGAATTATTGTGGTCAACAATGAGCCTCACCTATTTGGTAACAATATTTGAACCAGGTACTCAACATGCTGACTTATCACTTAACAATCACTGTAAGTATTGATGGAGTAAGACAAGTGTGAATTATATTGGTCATCTGAAAATGAATTCAGTTGGACAGTGCACTGAACCCCAAGACAAATAGCAAAGGCATGCCTCGCTATCGAATAACATTTGAAGGTATCAGGTGTTAATTAGATACAAATAAGACTTTCCCTGAGGTGTCAGCTCTTGTCAAGGGATTATGATATTGTAATGTTGTTGGACACCTTTGTGGGGAGCTTGTCACCACTGTGTGATTGATAAGACACTGCATCCAGCTGTATGACAGAATAATCATGTTATAACAACCATGATGTCTGAATGCGCCTACAGGTAGTGGTGCCTCTCATCAGTTGGGGAAGGCATGTTGACACAGGTCTTGTACTGAATTAATGCTTTCCAAATAGATTAAGTTGATTGTTTAATTTGAATCTGTTCTCGTCATCTGAAACTCTTGATCTTTTCAAAGAAGCAATTCAATAAAAGAAAAAGAAGAAACAACCATTATATAATTTTGAAAGAATATCCAGTCATTAAAGTGTAAAGGACTACTTATTGATTTATCTCCCTTGGGTCTTAATTGCTGAATTATTTCGCATCAGGTCTCTAGATATTAAATGATCCGATTTATTTTTAGATTTTTACATTTGATGTGTACCATTTTATTGGTGGAATTAATGGCTATCATTACCTTTCCGGTTTTCAAATGGCCGCCACTTTAGCTGTTGCTCGGCCCTATTGGCTGGGGCCTAGAATACGCCGACTGCATCCGCTGTAGAGGGGTAACCCCCTCCCCCCAAACAGGGACCACCTGTTCTTTCACCAAAGTCACAAGACTATTAAAAACAAAAAGATTTTTTAAATAACCTTTCACCAAAGTCGCAAGATTCTATTTAAAAAAAAATAAAAACCTCTGACTTTCAGAATTTTAAACTGATTTTGGCATTAAATGACCCATCAAGGGTTAATATGCCGCTAAACAAATCAATCAATTAATCAATCAGCTGGAATCGACCGTGTCATCCGCTGCAAGAGATTAGTGTTTTTGGGGGATTTTCAGGGTTTTTTTTATTCAAGCAAAAGCTTGATAAATACAAAGCATAAGTTAGGGGTAGTGTTTTTAGCATAAGGGTTACTGTTGGGGTTGGTATTTTTAAGGTTTAAAATAAAATAAAAAGTTACTTCTATACTCATCTTTTGAAGACCAAGTGCAATGCAAATATATTTGATGGGCATTATGAACTTGCTGAAAACCTCCAGCAATGAGATCTTCACACAGTATTCAGTTTTTCATTTTCTTTCTTAATGAATTTATTAACTTAAAAAATTTGTCCAATTACTCTTTATCCAAACTTATGACTTACTCCTGTCATAACATCACTATAGACAAAATAAATAGATCTTTTATTCATTTAAAAAAAAAAACTGCAGTTGACTTATACCTACCCAAGAAAAGATGAGTTAGCTAATATTCCTTTATAAAAAGAGATTGTCTATCTCATTTATCTATCTACAAAGTCATGCCTTGATCCTTGGAAAGATTTTGCCAGCACTTAATATTTTCCTCAGAGCTTTAGAAATTCAAGTCACAAATTCATCTAATTACCTCCCACCTACACACACACACACACGCCAACCCATGCACATGCTCTCAGTGGGGTTTGGACTCTCATCCCTTTTACTCAGGAAACCTACCTGTCTGGGGCAGCTGCCTTGTCAATTAGACCACAAAGATTATTAGTTACAGAAGCTCGAATTTAACTATCACTTTCATTCTTTATTTTTAAAAAGAAATGATGCCATCTTTGTTTACATACTCGAGTAGTATTAGTAGTAATATTATTTTTTTATTTATTTTTAGATGAAGCATTGACAATTATTATTAATTTTTGCCTAGTATTTCTTTAAGCTTACTTGTTATTTTTATTGCAACTCTTAGATTGTCATTCTATGGTCATTAGTAAGTAGTGCGGATTGGAAATAAATAGGTGTTTTGTACTAATGTTTTTGTAAAATCTCACTACTAATTATACTACCAATGCATGAGTATATATACATATTAGTACTTGAGTATATATACATATTAGTACTTGAGTATATATACATATTAGTACTTGAGTTCAGGTCATATCTGATTTAAAATCTTCCAACCTTGTAGTGAGCTTGCCTTTTTATAACTGAATGGTTTATGTAACCCATGTAAATGTATATAGCAAATATATGAATTTTAAAAGTTTACTATTTAATATTTATGTTCTGCTAGAAACCTGATTCAAAATATTAATTTCAAAGGCATTCTTAGAGAGTATAAAAGGTATAGTTTAGCACTCCTCACAAAAGAATTTTTAATAGCTCACTTTTGGAAAATGTTGGTCTTGGTGCAAGGAGGTGAAGTTGGTTAACAGGCATCTAAATGAATGATAATCACCACAGTAACATTAGTGCTTAAAAGTGGAATCTGATGATTTCATCACTAAATATTGTCATTGTAACAAAATACACTGTGTTCGTGTGTACGTGACAAAAAAGCCCATATCTTATTACTGGGGCTAGGAATTTGTGTTAAACTGCATACATGTCAAACTGGACAGATCGTATTACTGGTAACCGTTAAAAGGGGCCCAGATTTGAATATAGGAGGGAGTTGAGATTTGAAGCCATTAGTGACAGGTCGCACAAAGAGGCCCCCTGCCCGTCAGGGGTGAGGGAGGAGAGAGCTGGTTAGAAGCAGTTAGCAGTTTTAGATTTGAATGAGTCAGGTCAGAGGTGAAGTAGTTGGCTCTTTCACCCGGATGGGTGGACGAAGGAGGAACAACCCTTGATTTTCTTTGTAGTAATTCAGAAAAGTGACCAACTCCTTTAGAAAACTAAATGAAACAGAGTTCAGTGCCTCGAAGTGACCTGTGAACCGGCCCCGGGGAGACTCTTGTAATAGACGGAAATAAAACAACAGATTTCCAATTGAAGATCCTTGAATTTTGTTGTCTTCTCTCTCCACCCACGTGCGAGAGCATTTTCTGATAAATTAATTTCCCTCCACAGAAAGTTCAGCTCCCGTCAAAGACCCGGAAAGAGACATCGTCATCATCATCATCATCATCTCTTTCTCTCTCTGTGTGAAGAAGTACAACCGGTGTTATACTACATCATCTTTTAAATCCAAGATTTGTTTTAGCAAGTTTCAGTACTCATTCTGAATGTTGCGCATTAAAAATCAGAAATAAATTCTCTCACCAATTTTTGTTCAGACAATCTAATCTCCTCTTCACATCTTTGATATAATGATTCATTCTACAGTCCTCTTCAGGTGTAAAATGTAATATCCATAAAGAGAGTCCCTCCTATCAGTCTCTTTCTTTGGTGGTGTTATAGACAAATAGATGGTCAGTTATTAGGAATTAATGCAAGCATTATTGATAAATAGTGCTATCATAAATTGTAAATAATTTTATTATAGAAATGCATCAAAAATGAGGAAGAAAGGTCATTGTGCAGGAATTAATGTGAGGAATACTGACAAAATAATGATATATGTATAACAATGAATAAGTTACTTCTCTCGCCTTTTGGTGAGCTGTGATCACTAAAAAAGTCTGAATTTTCAAAAAACAAGTGGGCACAAACTAGTGACCAATTTAGCATAAACTTAGATTGCATATTATGAATAACCTAAACCCAGTAATAAACCAGAGTTGTGGGTAGTGGTGATTAATAATGGTTTCTGCTTTCATTTAGTTAGAAGGTTTATATAGGAGTTGATAGAATGAACACAACAGATTTAAGTCAGATTAAAACCATTGTCCCACACCAGTGGTTCCCAACCTTTTCATGGCCATTCCCCACTTTTGTCAATAAGATTACTAGATTTCCCCCCTCTACCTCAAAATCAATTCTGGGAAGCGAACATCAGTTGTTTACGAAAATTGAAAATTATAATGAAGTTAATAAAACCAACTAAACACCAGGACAAAAAGCTAACGCTAACTTAATTTAAAGTAATTTTAATAAACAACACTGGTAAGGAGAGTTCAGACCTTTGGTTTCACAGTTATACTCCATCTTGCATCATACATCCCCACTACACTTAGGCCAAAAACATTCACCATGACTTTTATTTTTACCTAATAGCCCCCCCACCCTGGACTACCTAAATTCCCCCCTGGTTGGGAACCACTGTCCTATACCATAGATTAACATAAAAAAGATGGTTACATTATCAATTAATTATTAATTACTCTAAAATTGATTTCTATAGGGATAGCCCCTATAGAAATCAATTTTACGTTTATTAAAAATCTGAATATCATTGTTGTAGCATACATTTTCTTTTCTTTTCTTTTTTTTTTTTCCATATGCTGAGTTGTAAGTTTTCTTTATTCATATTTGGGACCAGATTCCAAAAAAACCGCAAGGTTTCCTTGATTTTACACATCTTTAAAGTTGGGAGGAGAGAACACTTTAACCGGAATGCTGCTCTTTCGATGATTTTTTTTTTCTTTCACCATTCATTTAAATTTACTGTTCTTTTTAGGGGTTGCTTTTTCGGGAACATTTAATTCTTTGGTCAAATCACCAATCAAAAAAATTAGGATGAAATGAAAAAAAATAAAAAAAATATTGTGAGGTATTTCTCAGGTGATCATTTGAATTTATTTATTGTTTTTTTTTTTCTTTTCCTATTGTGTCTTCTTCTCAGAGTTCTCTATACATCATTCTCCTCTTATTGTTCATCAGCCTTGGTCTTTTTTTGCCTACATACGACAATTAATTAAAATTCAATCATGGACTTTAAAAAAAAAGAGAGATGGAGAAATTTTATTTATTGCTGTCAACATTGAAGAGTATATTCTTCATTGCTTTGTTATTATGCCAACTTCAATTTGTATAAATTATTCTCATCCACCCCCACCTTGAAAATGTCCATCATTTTCCAGAAATTGTCAGTGGTTCCTCCCCAGCCCTCCGCCCTATTAAAAAGGCCGACACTGTCCAATTGTTAGGCCCTCATTACAGTATTGTAACATCTCAGATGTTCGTTTTGTCATGAATTGATATTTTGATCAATACCTTCTTTGTTCTTTTTTTTTTATCTGTCTTTTTCTTTTTTTGTCTTTTCTGCCTTGCAGTGTTACTCCTATCTCTGTCCACTAGGTAATTGAGACATATTTAGGCTTGAGTGATTTGAAAAGGAAGGGAAAAAAATTTGGTCAGGAATTCCACTCATATGCTGACTCGTTAGGAAATTATTATTTCTTCCTCTTTGTTTAATTACACTTTGACAATTACAACTAATCTTTAAAATAGCTTTGCTGCTAAGTGGTAGTTGAAATGCAAGAAAATTTCTTCATATACCTATACATGGGCAATATAGATGGTTGTTGAAATATTCATATAGGTGTATGTATACGTCGGTGCAGAAGAGTGTGTAAATCTATATGTGGATGTTTTTAAGCATTCATCCTCTCTCTCTCTAGCCAAACATATGTATGTGTTTTATTAAAAGTTCATCTGGTTTTCAGATGAAATTTTTGGTATAGTTAGGTGTCTAAATTTGATGTTATGGTTTTCTTTCTGACCTAGCTCTTGGTGTTTGATCATTCCAATAGGGTTTAGAATTGACGTTACCATATTGTATTGATAGGAAAATAGTTATATTTAATAGTTTTTACTTTTACTTTTATTATTGTTCAACTTTTCATATATATATATATATCATCATCATCATCAGCCATTATATCTCCACTGCTGGACAAAGGCCTTTCCCATCTCCTTCATGACGACCTCAACTGTGCTGTGCTTTGCCATGTCTTACCAGCAAATCTTTCTATCTCATTCCTCCATGTTGTGTCTGGTCTTTTCATACTGTGTTTACTGTCCCATGGAGACCAGTCGGTTAACCCTTTGCTCCATCTGTTGTCATTTCTTCTTGCTAAGTGTCCAGCCCATCTCCATTTTTGTCACTTAATTGTATATCTTTCACCCTGGTCCACTCACGGATCCATGTTGTTCTTTGACTACCTCTTAGAGTTATCCCTAGCATTGCTCTTTCCATAGCTCTCGGTGCGATTCTAAATTGCTTCTCAGTTCGTTTTGTTAATTTCCCTGTTTATAATGTGTGTGTCTATAGGTATTTACTAAAGTTAGCTTAGTTCAGCACAAAGCCAAATGGGATTTTAAAAAAAGGCTAAGAAGATAGTGCTACACCAATCTTCCAACTGGAGAAAGCCTGCCTGCCTTGAAAATCAGCATTTGAAATGTATGGTTTTTACCTGGTCCTGAATACTAACTCCTAGAGTCAGTAGGAAATATGTAACTACTTTAGCCACCAGTGTGTGCATGTGTGTTTCTGTATTTTCTGTATCTGTGTGCATATTTTTATATTTATACAGTGTGTGCACATAAATTTTTCACCAACCTAAATCTCTGATAATAAACAACTGCATGAAAAGCAATACAAAAAATCCCCCAAAATAGACCCGGCTTTTCAGGTGAACAAGACAAAATAATTGTGGCAAATTGCTTCAGAATTTACCCCAAAAGATGAAATATAACATCAGGAAATTAGAGTGAAATAAAGAATATTATTATAGTTTAATGTTACATGAATGTCGATATTTATTCATATGCCTTTCTCTCTCTCTCTCTCTCTTATATAGACAAACACATAAGCACACATATATATATACACACATACATATAAATGCATGTAATTTATACATGTATTTATGTATGGATAACATGCAAAGAGACCTGTGCGCATATGTCTTAAGTGGATTCTGTGGTATCTGACTTCATTCAGATACTTATTTTTATTCCAAGAGTTGTTCGGAGTATTGATCTCATTCTTGTTGTTGTTTGTATCATTATCACAACATTTTGACAGATCGATTCTTTGGCCTTCTTCGAGTGTATAATCCGTATGGAAAGAGGGAGGGACACGACCAGAAAAAGGAAGGCTGAAAAATGGATCAGCTGAAAGATCAATAGTTCAAGCAACTCTTGGAATGATAATGACTCATTTGAAAATTACAGAAGGCCGTAGAATGGATCAGCCAAAATGTGGTAACATCCCAAACAACAACAAAAAGAAAGATCAATCTGAACTACTCTTGGAGTGATGATGACTCATTTGAATAACCCGGCTGCTCCAAAGACAAACTCTGCTCCTACTTCTACTTGCACAATTCTACCATAACTGTCAAGTCTCACGCATTTTCATACATTCACACGTATTAATGGAAAATTCTCACACATTTTATAAAAAGTCTAAAATTCTCACGCATTTTATGAAAGGTGAGAAATTTTATAAAAATTGTGAATCTTTTGGTAAGTGATTTTAACCAATTAAACGTGCCTGGAAGTGCTACCGTGGGACTGATTTGCTGTAGGCCCCCTATCTGCCGCACGCCGAAAGGGTCTATTCATTCCATTCGCATACATGCTAGGAGTAACATCGCAAGTTCAACAATGAGTATCGAAAATCTTTACACCGGCTGTCTGCCAAAGAAAATGAGATTGAATGAATCTATGATTTACAATTCTCACTCATTTTCATCATTGAAACTTGACAGGTTTGATTCTACTATAAATTTTGAAGCTATGCAAGAATTGTCCATTTAATGCAGGTGATAATACACTAGCCTAGCGACCACTGGTTCATGAGTTCAAATCATGGTAGGGAAATGGGGATTGTACATATCAGTTTACGCCCCTATGTTTTGGGATGATTGTTCTTGTTTTTGTTCTTGTTACACAGGAAAGTAAAGTCAACTCTGACTTTGTCTTGGAGTTTGATAAAAATTACAGAGGGCTGTAGAATGGATCAGCCAAAATGTAGCAACAACCCAAAGAACAAAAAAAAGAAAAAGATCAATAGTTGGAATAACTCTTGGAATGATAGTGACTCATCTCAAAATTACAGAATGTTACTGATTTTTCTTATTGACAAACTGTTGAAGATTTTTTTAATTTGGCTAAAATTTGCTTTTTACTTTAAAAAAGTATTTTGTACAAATAGGACTGTGTAGTTTTTTTGTGTTTTTTTTTATATGGTGAAATGATGTTTTTGATGAATCACCTTTGTAAACCCAACTGGTTTGTGCTTGGACCAGTGAATGAGCATCTTGAATAAATGCAGCTATTCCATTCTTCTTGTAAAATCTGCGAGAGCTCAATGTAAAAATATGTTGATAGTACATCATCTGAAATAGATTTGATAAAAGATGAGATTGAAAATGGCTGCATTTAAGTCATTGAGAGACATTCAGTGGATGGGGGGATGCTTTTACAACCTTGAATTTTCTAAATACAAAGTGCCCAAAATAGGGATAATGCACTCACTCATTCATACACAGAGTAAAATACAACAGGTAAAATCTGTTTGTTTATTTTTCTTTAATACAGACTGAATGAACTCTGACACACATACACACATGTATAAGTACATCTCTCCACAAGTAATTATGTATATATTCACTCACATGCATATTATGTTGTGATAGTGTTTCAACAATCATGTATAATTGAAAATACATGCATTCTAAATGTGTGTGTGTGTGTGTGTGTGTGTGTGTGTGTGTATATATATATATATATCAGCAGCCTTATAAGTTCACTGCTTGACAAAGGCCTTTTCCATCTCTTTCCATGACAACCTAGATTGTGCTAATCTCTACCACATCTTACCGGCAAACTTTTCTCGTCCCCCCATGTTGTGTCTGGCCATATATATATATACTATTGCGCACTACATACATAAAATCTATTATTCTAAAGGGATTCACACATAAAGATAAAATAAGTTGGAGACACAAACATACATGCACACAAAATGATACACACATCATATACTTATAAAGTAAATTTTGCTTAAATATAA